>JAQFXU010000284.1:0-64226 GCA_034693705.1 Spatulosminthurus flaviceps | reverse complement strand
AGCTCATTCTTCTTGTTTTAGTTTTGATTTGTACCATGGCTCCCATGCAAGGTAAGATCCCAGAGTTTATTAAATCAGGTATATTAAATCGCGACTAACTTTTATAGTGAATTTGTTTATAGCTTAAAATAAAAGGGTGATAATGATTTTTAATCAGGTGAGGAAGGATCTCTTCAACTTTTTGCCACGTCGGATCAGGTCGGGTGGGATACAACAGATTATGCTTACTACGGAACTTATAGAATGCTCATTGCATTTATTGGTGAGTTTTTTAAAATATGTTGGCGAGTTATTGTTTTTTTACTGAGGAATGTGTAGCATTGCAAATAATTTTATTTTCACAGGTGGGCTAATCTCATTGGGCCTATTAGTTGAGATTATGAAATTAAAAGATGAAACTCTTGGAATTTTATCATGTATCAGTCAGATTGGCGGTAGTTTAGTATACGCTTTTGCAAATGGGAGCTTACTCATGTATATAGGTAAGTATTTCAATGTACTAGACTTTTGTGATGACAGTTCAGAACATTAGACCATTTCTTGTTGCTGTAATGTTGCTAGAATTATGCGTTGCTGTAAACGTAATTATTTGTTTAAATAGCCCCTGCAGTGGATATACTCAATGGATCCATGATTGTCGCCTCTAGATCAATGATTTCCAAAATTGTCCCTCGACATGAAATGGGAAAAGTCAATGCCTTTGTGGGAACAATCGACTCATCGACTCCTCTCGCTGGTAATCCTATATACGCTGCTGTCTACCGAGCAACGCTGAATACTTTCCCAGGGGCATTCTTTTTCCTTTCAGTGGGTCTCACGTTCCCTCCTTTGTTCATCTTCAGGTAATTATTGTTTTCATGTGTAAACATTCCCAAACAAAATTTCTCTGCATTTAAATGCATACATGAATTTGGAAGTAAAAAGAATCTTAGCAGGTAAATTTAAAATTTCGTGTCTTCTAGTTGGTTCCGATGCCACCAAATAGTCCCGGCAGATCCCACTCAGCCAACTATTGCACCGCCACCGCAGGACGTGGATACAGAGAGCTACAGTGGTGGTAGTGACGTCTCTATTGTGAGAGATGAAGATAACCCATCTAGATCCGCGAACAAATGAAGAAACCTACCTAGAGTATCGGTTCGATACCGATCTATTCTCGTTATAACTTTTATACGTTTATTTACGAAAGCTTAAACACAGCATGTACATATGATGGATTAGGGGGAAAGATAATTGCTCCACCAGGATATTTAAATTAATCATATTTAATCCACCCATTACCAGTATTGTATCTCGGAATAAAAATAACAAGTCTTCCAAGCATTCGCGCTAGCCCCATATGCTAATAAGGATTAAATAAACGACGTTGCATGAACTTCCTACCATTTGTAACATATGCTCTTCTCGCGTTCTCAGCCTCTCAGGGGCCTTTCACTCTCAGGATTAATTTATATCCAGCGGGCTACTGCTACTGTAATATCAAGTTTTTTTTGAAGGTTTTATAAAGACTTTCAATTTGCTGAAAGATACCAAAAAACCAGTGATATCAAATCTGTTATAGAATAATGCAATTTGTATGATACAAAATCCTTAACAATAATAATAAATTATTATCTGTCTATTTATTTCTAAGTTGACTTTTGCCAGTCAAGAGCGGATGTGTTTTTTTGCACAAATCTGCGGACAAATATAATTGTGATGTCGGTAGTGTAATTATGTACAAACGAATCGTATCGGTTACAATATGCATGGCACCGAAAATACTTTCATTGAAATGTTTTACCAAGTTCTAAGCATACATACATCCTGAGACAGAGAATATCAGATTTTGGAATATGTAATGCTAGAAGCTAGAACATTTGAGACAAGTTAGCATCGTGTGTATAAACTATAGCAATAGAAAAAATCCTTGTTTAATCTTTGCAACGCCAATAGCAATGTATAAATTAGCACACCCTGAGTAAGCCCTCCCGGTCAGCAACACATGTTGCAAGACCTGCCAACTACGACGATGATTCTCAGGGAGTATCAAGTGAAACCGTTTCCTATTACATATATATATTCACATACATACATTCATTTTATTACATAAAATATATTTGACTAAGTTTGAGACCTATAGAAAAATACATAATGTATATAGTAAAACATGAAAATGATATAAAATAATATTTTGAAGGAATTGTGGAAAAATTGTTGGAAAGGTAATTTTCATCAAATTATTTTCCAATTTCTTTTACCATATAGTTTTATGTGACAAGTTTTTGGGTGTCAAGAATAAAGTAGTAAACAATTATTAATGATGATATAGTACAAGGTCATAAAAATATTTTCGTAGTAATTTAAAGAAGCAGGAATTTTTTAGTCTCAATATTATTGCTAATGACAACAAAATAACATACTATTAATTAATTCATTAGATTTATAATTTAAACATGAAAGTAGTTTGTAATTTCCGGATAAATTGCTTCAGAATTAACTCATTTTGGGTTAAAGTACAAATACCCCATGGAAAAGACGAAGTTTCAATCTTTTCCCTGGTCTAGAAGTGCTTTAGGGATAAAATTACCATTGAACTTTTACAATTTGTCACTGGATGGGATAAAGCTCTATGATATATATTAAAATCATATAGAATGTTCCAATTATTTTAAAAAAACTTGATCTGAAGGTTGCCCAGTGAACAAATTAGACCCGTATCGATGGATTGATTTAAAATTGTAACCTGTTGGTGACTGATAGCAGAGTATCTAAGTACTAGATACGAGTGTCGTCTGAGTCCCGGGTTCGAATCCCGGAGTGGCTAGTTGGTACTAAAGGAAGGGGTTTTTCCCACTGGGTTTTTCCCCTGACCGCTCAGACATATGACCACCAAGCGAGTTTGCAATGATGGCCCCAGAAAGCCGGAGTTACTCATAGACAAGGTCAGTCAAAAACACTTTGTCTTACGATTTAACGAATAAAGGCTTAAGATGGTTGACAACTCTGTAAAACCTACGGGTATGTGTCGGAATATAAACCCACATTTTTAAAAAATAGTAACCACGTGATAAAAATACAAACTCCAGCAAAATACGAAACCCTTTAAGAATGCCCCAACCGAATTAATCCCCTAAATTAATTCTTCTTACATCAATATAAATGCAAACTCCCAATAGAGGTGGGTTTAGAGTTATCGTAAGGAATATGGTAAAATGGTGACTTCTGATTGGATGGCAAATCATGAAAAAGGTGTCATTTGTATAAGTGCAAATTTCTTAGGTTTAGCCAATCATACCCATGTTCAAGATTTGAAAGAATGAAAGAAGCCTTGTAACAAGAAAGTTTGTTTGAAATAAAAACGTATTAATGGTAGGGGAAAAAGAATGAAAGAACTATTACCCGCGATTGGTACTCATAATAGCGCAAACTTAATTATTTTCAAGGGGTTTGAGGACTTACAGACTGTATTCGTAGGATATTAATACATGGAGTGGCTAATTGGTTTGGGGAGCTTGGTTGGTTACCGTGGTGTAGGACTTCTGGCTGTGGAGGCGAATTCGTAGAAGGTGAGATTCATTAACATTTGAACGGGTAAGAAGGACAAGGTGATAATGAAAATAATTGGATCATGATTTAGCCCATTATTGAAGAAGGTTTTTGAAGAATACATTTTTTAGAAACCTTCAATTTAAATCTAGCTACTTCAGTGAAATATTACAGACAACTTGTGTTTATTTCTTACTTTATTAAGCTACTTTGTTAATGACAATTTCGAAAACACATTTCTCGCCTTGTGACAGCTTACCCGTCAATATTATGTTTCCCATAGCCTAGTCTACAAGTTAGTCTACATTAATAAAATCATCAATCAAAAGTAACTCACAGAACCCCAGTTTGAAACTATCCACGAGTCGATTCCTTGCAAAATCTTCGTGAGCTTAGGACCCGGCTCTTCGCAAGGTACAAAACCGAGTCGAAACTGGGCTATGTTCGTTCTCATCGATTTATCGAAGAGTATTTCAAACGCAACGCGGACAGATCCAATTTTGTATGAAAAAATTGCCAGCAGTCTTCTGTCTGTGCTGCGAATGTTTGAAAAAACAACCATTACAATTAAAAAGAACTATAATCAAATGCGGGGTAAAAATGGCTACCGGATGAAATTTTTCACAGAAAAGTCCAAAATGCCATCAAGCGTTTAGTGATTTGGGAATATCCTTTTTGGCTTTATTTGTAATATTTGTTACAGTTTTGGAAACCTATGGCTAATTTCACCCCACTGAATATAATTTCTATAGGTTACTCCATTGACCTTGGAAAACACTTACCGAACTTTCCAGACTCCAAAGGTATCGGCAAACCTGATAAGGTTGGGAACCTTATCATAGGAACCTTCGATGACACTATGTGCGTCAAGCATCCTCCTTCCAAGAAAATTCACTATAAAAAAATAATCAATAATTCCTATATATCATTAAATCATCAATGTATTTTAGTTTTGTCTACAAAATAAATATAAAGTTTGGCGCTAAACAACTTACTGACTTGCACCGCACAGGAATATCTCCCCGGGTAAACCTGTGCTAGAGTCCGATATGCACCCCGGGTGGATCCATTTCCTAAAATTTACTTAACTTTCTAATATAATTTAATTAATTTTAACTCAACAAAATGCAGTAATGAAGGGCAGTTTGGCTTTTTCCAGACTTGTATGAGTGACAGAGAATACGGGGTCCATGAGTAAACTTACCTTTACTTTCTAATTTAACGGTACTCTTCATTCTATCCTTTTATGACCTTCCAAAATATTGCTTACGGCATGCTCCCGTTATATGAGAAAACAATGTTAGTGATAGGATAAACAAAGTGCTGTATAAAGAAGTGATCAACACGGAGGAGAGGGGAGCCTGACTCATGGAGCTGGTCCGTTGTCCTGGACGAGACTATTATTTTTTATACCATGTAGAATTTGATGATATTGATGCAATTTATATTGGAGAGACCTATCGGGATTTACATATAATAATAGGGTAGCATCAAGACCATGTGAGGAGACGTCAATGCAAGAAATCCGCTATTGCAAGACAGGTAATTAGAAAACGGGATTTTGAGATTGATTGGGACAAGGGTAAAATGATTATTTGCGAAACTAATCACTTTATACGATTGGAATAGTCATTCAGCAAACTGAAAAGGAAGTGATGAACGTCACAAACCGTTTAGTTTTTCGCGTGGAGTCCTATTATTCCAAAATCAATAGAATAAAATAATACAATAATTATTTTTTAAGAAAATGTAAAATAGTAATTTTTAAAACAAATTCAATATTTCAAGTCATAGCTTGTACCCCGTGGCCATTGAATTTTTAACACCCCATGTATATATGCAAAGAAACATCGCTATTTTACAAGTAATTTTAAAGAAAAATTGTGGTTTTTTATGGTATTTAAAAGAAAGTACCAAATTTGACTTTTTGTTCGAGACAATGTTACAATTTTTTTCAAAATTTGATGAAAAGTGGCTTAAAAAACACAATTTTCGCCTATTTTGACAAATTTCCGGGGGGTACATAATACATGGTTGTACCCCTCTGGGGTCTGAGTGGGGGGTACATGTACCCGCTGTACCCCCCCCCCCCGTTGTTAAGCGCCTGCTCAAATAGTATTGTATTGTATTGTATATATAGGGCTCCTGTATGACAGAATACCGCTCAGGCCACTGGTCAAATAGTAAAGAAAAAACGCTTTCACAGAAAAATCTATATAAATTTTCCTTTAAAATTAGGACCATGCCCATGGCGTAATTTACTAAGGTGTACCACAAAAATTGCGTACATCAATTTTTTTCCACTACTTTGTGTTTCGAGAAATGAATTGCCGCCAAACTGGTCAAAAAACACGTTGTGCAAAGTAAGAATCTTTCGCTAACCGTCATGCTCATATCATTATTTCATTAACCCCGAAAAAAATATTCACACATATATATATGCTTACATTACAAATTCAGATGCACTGAAACCTCCTGCAACACAAGCTTATTCACACTACCTCAATCAAAGTCAAGCCACTACCTCTACCAGCTGCATGCCATGACGTGTGACCCGCCTTTACAATATTTTGGCCCGAGCCTGATAGAAGTCCATTCAAAACTTTTCAACCCGACCCGTCAGTGGGTACAATTACGTTGACTTGGTCCGACACATTGTTTCAATCCTATTTAGTTCATGACCTGAACTCACTCGATTCGATACCCGATTTCAATTTTTTTAAGCCCGAAACCCGAACCCATTCAAACATAAAACCCCACCTCCAATTTTTAAAAACCAAAACCTGTTCAATACCTGTCTCAAATTTTACAACAAGAGCCTCAACTTTGTCATTTTTAACTCGTTTCTTAAAGTTGGCAATACCAAAATATTGCGGAAGACTTACATAATCTTAAGTGGCAATTTACCTGTCAAGTAGACTTTCCTATACTCACTCGCCAGCTTTCCAAATTCGGAAATCTATTCATTATATGTCCAGGAGACAATACATACATTATTTGCATGCATGTATTCAATCCATCACAAAAAGACAAGACTAATAAAAATCTCAACCTATACCCAAGTTGGGTTTAGTATACGAAGTGCTAGCATGCTGGCAACAACTTTTTTTTATTCTGTGGTAGCGTTTGCAGGTTGTATGTTGTATTAATTTGTAACCAAAGCATTCCACAAATATTCGTCATTCAAAGAAGTTTGTAATTTACAAATGCCATACACGATGCCATCACGACAAACCTATTGAAATTGAAGTACAGGCCTTTATCATTTATATTTTTACTCGACCCGCCCACTCCAATAGATTCAAATTCTAAACCCGTCCGAAATCCCTGAACGAATTATAAATTCAGGGCGAAATCCCCGTCTTGAATTATTTTGCAGCCGAACCCGGATACGGCCCAAACCCCGACCCAAAACACGCCAGCGGGTCACAGTCCCCATTGCAATGCTGAGTCCTGCAGACGCTGAGTGTGCCAAAAACATTTTTGCTATAATTAACCTTGACAGCCAATCCTATGGCCTTTCTCCCCTTGGGGCCCTCCATTTAGCCTTACGGAGTCAATCACTCCGTATAGAAAGTGTAGAATAATTTTGCATACATCAAAAAAGTTCCGCAATAATTTTGTACTCTATTAACTTTGATCATAATTTTTCCACAAAGGACTGGTATTTTGATATATCATGAATGCTGGGATATAATTCGAAATATTATTCGTTTTGTCCATTATTATTTATAATGAAGTATTTCATGCAAATTAACGGAACATTCTAAAAATTATTATTTAACAAATTATTTATTCCACTTTTCCACACTAATCTTTTACAATATCCCGACCGGGGCACAATGTGACTATAGATCTTTCAATCGAGCTTTTAAAAGTGCAGGAAAAAGTGCCTCTACATCTACACCTCTGCCTCAATCACTCGCCGTATTATGTACATACCTGACTCAACGGTTAAGAGGAAGCTTATTTATGTACATTTAAGGGAAAACTCTCCTTTGTACAACACGCGTCACAATGCATGGGCTTGTTATTGGGTACCGCTGACTTAATGTGTATACAACCGTGTTTTTTCATTTCAAACAGAATCGTTATAACGTTCACTTCGTTCACGACTTAAATTCCCTCCACTTTTTGCATGTGGCGACGCTCGCCGGCTTGACGAGTGTGCAATGAACTGACGTTGTAAAGCATAACACCATCCTTGTCACCAACGTAGGGGGGAGTTTGTGAGTGTGTTGAGCATTGAATCAGCAACTTTGGTCCTACCTGGGAGAGTTGCGGTGCACAAGAGCAAAGGAGAGAAGTCCGCATTGTGTGTGCATTGAACGGACAGCCTTCAACCGAAGAACATTCTATATTCCATGAAGTGCGTTCAGAAGTCTCGTTGACTCTGTAAAGTTTTGAGCCAAAAGTGCATTTTATTTCTTGGAGGAAGGAGAAGGAAGACATAATAAAAGTGTTGCTCGAGTCAACAGTTATAATTACATATTTTAAGAGCAGGGAGAGTAATCCCTGAATTGGAAATTGTGAAATTAATTTAGTGAACTTTAAACAGACTGAAGTGCTTGAATTGAAATAGTAAGATTGCGAAATCAAGTAATTTGAACATTTTGAGTCTATAATTATTCTGGAAGTTTCATGAGGCTCTTGTGTTTATGAGGTAAGGTCACGGATTATTTGGAAATCAAGGACGTTTTTAATCGATAAATATTAAGTATTAATAAAAGTTAAGAGGTTGGGTTGGAGGTTTATATTTGTACACGATATTATCACGTTGAGTTTGAGGAAGAATTTTAGTTCTGTGAGTATTTGTGGAGTAGGATTATTGTAGGGTTTTGATGTATATTTCGAAGATAAGGAAGTATTTTTGTGAGAAATAGGGATTTGGAGTGGAAAGGCTGAAAGCTGAGGGTGGGTGGAGGTCGAGAAGGAATTAAATTTGTAGGTTATTTGTTATTTAAATGGTGAATGGAGGTGAATGTATGTGGTTTTGTTGATTATTTTTTTAGAGCTGCCGCCGGACTGATTAAGTGTTTATAGACTTTAGGAAATAAGGAATTGATATGATTAAATCCCCTGTGGGTAAAGTTCAACCATCACCGGAGAGACTTGCAGTCCAAATGAAATACATGGAGCGGAGGTACGACGACGTCCTTGGGAAAGTGCTGGAACAAAATGCACTGATTCTGAATTCGGTGGCGAGGATGCAGGATGATCTGAAAACATTGAGAACCAAGCTAGAATCTTTAGAATTATCGGTTCAAGAAGAGGCTAATCAGAAGGTGAATGGGGTTGATGGTAGATTGAGTGAGAATGGATTGGCTGGCCCAGTTGGAGCTCAACCGCCGGCATCCTCACTGGTGGGTCCGGCACTGTCTTCAGTACCAGCACACTTTCAATCTCCAGGTCATTTTTACAACCCTTATGCGGCCTCTCCGCTGTATAATCCGTACATGATGATGCCGGATCCAATGAGCTACTTTGTCAATCCTACAATGCAATATGCGGCAATGTATGGTGCCTTGAGTCAAAATGCTGCCGCCGCCGCTGCCGCTGCTGCTGTTGCCCCAGTGGAACCTCCGAAAACATCGATTCCACCATTTTCGTTTGGAGTTCAGTTGCCAGCTTCGGGAAGCGACAGCGCGAATACAAGTAGTAGCTCTGGTAATATTTATATGAGTTCACCCAAACTGCCAACGGCTGAAGTACCTAAGAAGGTTGAGAATGGAGTCCCTGTGGCAACTTTTGTTCCACCTAAGCAACTTCCAGTAGTGGATACACCTAAAGATGTGGTGGGAGCTGGAACTAGCGTTTCTTTTGTGCCACCGAAATTACTTCCTGCAACGACGACTCCTACTATAAAAGTTGAAAATAAATCAACACCGACACTAACACCAGTAACTCCCCCGCCGAAACCAATTAGCGTGATAGGTACTTCCACGCCTATTAAAGCTGGAGGTGGTAGTGCAGTTAGCACAACCACGCCAGCATCTACACCTGTTATTAATTTAGCAAATACTGGTAGCATTTCTTCTGGTTTTCCGCCGTCGGGAAATTTTTTTGGATTTTCAACTATGAGCCAAGCTTCTAGTACTACATCTTCAATTTTTTCTACTCCCCCGGTGAGTACTCCGGCTACCATTTCCTCTTATGTAACTAAGCCTTTCACTTTCGGTTTGACATCTACATCACAAGTTGATGGACCTGTCTTGAGTTCGATTGGTAACCCTCCCAAAACTACGGCAGCATCCACACCAACTGGTCCGAAACCTGAAGCAGAAAAAGGTACGAGTATGAGTTTAGCAACTATTCAAGATGGTAAACTTAATCTGGTTGCATGAGAAATTACAATGTAGCGAAATATTTATTTACATTTAGACACTGATGCTGTGAAAGAATCAAAAACTTTGGCTCCTACCATTGATTTTGCGGCCCTGTCATCAAAAATGTGTTCCTTTGAAGATATCAAATCGAAATCGTCTGATTCAACAGCCAATCCTTTTGGAAGTTTCAAGGGATTTGGTGCAGGATCCGTGCAGCCAGTGTTTGGGTCAGTCACGCCTTCTACTGCAGCTAAGCCGAAGCCTGTTCCTGATACTTCAGCACCAGCTATCGTATCCAAAATCCATGAGGACGCTCACGAAGAAGATGATTTTGTTCCTACAGCTGAATTCAAACCTGTCATTCCTTTGCCACCTTTGGTTGAAATTAAGAAAGGGGATGAGGATGAAAATGTCCTGTTTTCATATAGGGCTAAATTGCTTCGGTTTGTAAAGGAAACAAAAGAATGGAAAGAAAGGGGTATTGGAGATATTAAAATTCTTCAAGCCAAGGATAATCCTCAAAAGATTCGAGTTGTCATGTGGAGAGAAAAAGTTCACAAAATCGCGTGTAACCACCGTGTAACTAAGGAAATTAACGTAACAAATTATCAGGGTAGTCTCAAAAACCTGATGTGGACGGCAATAGACTTTGCGGAAGTTGAAGAAGGACCTAAACCTGAAATCTTTGTGTGTCGATTTGGGCAGGAGAAACAAGTACGTATCCTAATCTCTAATTTCCAAGCATTTATCATATTGTTTTTTCGATCAATGTTATTCATTTGTATTTTCATTATCGGATATAGGCCGAGGAATTCAAGAAACAAATGGAGTATGCCGTTTCACTTGTTGGCCAAACTCCTACTACTCCAGAAAAATCGGAAATCAAAGATTTTTCAAAGCCCGCTCCCAAGACTGAAGACACGAAAACGGCAGCTCCACTTGCGCCTTTATCACAGTTGTTCAAAAAACCCGAAGGCCAATGGAGCTGTGATGTATGCTACACTGATAACAAAAAAGAGAGTTTAGCATGTGCTGCCTGTACAACACCTAAGCCAGGAGCACAGCCAGTGGCGAAACCAGCAGAAGTTGCCCCTCCAAAGTTCACGTTCGGATTTAGTTCTCCAACAGTGGCAGCCCCAGCAGATACTGTGAAAGACTCTACCGAGAAAACAGATGGCAAAGAAAAGGATAATGTGTTCACCTTGAAATCCAGCACTGTTGTCCCTGGTGGTATTACATTTGGATTTGGCACCGCAGTTACTAAAAGTATGTAATGGAAATTATTTATAGATTTTGTCATCACATAATAAATTAGGTGCTCTGTCCAGTTAGAATGAATTGCTCGTTTACGAATTGTTAGCTCAACCAGAGCCGGAGCTTAAAAAGGAGGAACCTGTCGCCGCAGCACCTAAGCCTTTTATTGATTTCTCCAAAATCTCAAGTAACATGCCTAGCTTTGGCACCCTCGCAACTAATAATAATTCTTCCGCAAGCATATTTGGAGCCAGCAAAGGTTTTGGAGGTGTAACTGTAACTCCTGTTTTCGGGACTGCACCTGCGAAACCCAGCGAACCTGCAGACTCTTCTGGAAGCCCATCGACGTACAAACCCGATGAACAAAATGAAGAGGAATTTGTTCCCACAGCTGTTTTCCAACCTGTAATACCTTTGCCTCCATTGGTTGAAGTCAAAAAGGGGGATGAGGATGAAAATATCCTTTTTTCAAATAGGGCTAAACTTCTTCGGTTTGTAAAGGAAACAAAAGAATGGAAAGAAAGGGGTCTTGGGGATATCAAAATTTTGCAAGCTAAGGATAACTTGTCTAAAATTCGGGTCGTTATGTGGAGGGAGAGGGTTCACAAGATTGCCTGCAATCACTTGGTGACAAGGGATATGGAAATCTCTAATTATCAAGGAATGGCTAAGAATCTCATGTGGACTGCGGTAGATTTTGCTGAAGGAGATCCAAAAACCGAAATTTTCGTATGTAAATTCGGTGGCGAAGACAAGGTATGTGGTAGTCATTTTGGATCATGTTAATTTTCATGATTAATGTTGTAATGTTTGAAAATAGATGAGAAAAATAAATTAAATGTTTTAGGCGCAAGAATTTAAGCGACAAATGGAAAAGGCTATCGAAGTGGTTAAAAATGCACCTCTTACACCAGAAAAGGCTACAGAAACAACGGTGCAGCAAGCAGATCAGTTATCACAGAAGCCTATATCTGAACTGTTTAAAAAGCCTGAAGGTGAATGGTCTTGTGGAGCTTGCTATTGTTCGAACAGTAAGGATCGCACAAACTGCATATCTTGCGGTACTGCAAATCCAACCTCTGGTGTCTCTACAACTTCTGTGACGTCGGATGTTAGTAGTGTAACGTCAAGCGAAGGCAAGAATACTTCGGATCTCATTGAAAAGGCTGAGCGTTTGCAACTACCCAGAAATTATTTTACGCAACTGAGTGATAAACCAAATCATCCTCCTTGCCGTGGTTGTGACCCAGATACATTTGATTTTTCGGTTTTAGATGGACGCAAAATACCAAATTTTGAAGATATACCCAAACCTCAGCGACCACAAGGCAACGAAACGTTGAAAGATTTGTTGACTAAGAATACAGAAAGTAAATCCTTTGTAAATTAGTGTATTAGTGCACTGTAGTATTTTATCATTTAACGTCATTGAAGTAGAAGTGCTTTATTAAAAAATTTGGAGTTTTAAAAGTACGTTGTGGGTTCGCATGGTAATTGATGAAGTTTTTCAGACGTCTAATCCAAATTCTTATTTGTTATTTTTGTAGGTAATAAAGCAAGTCCTTTTTCCACCTTCAGTTTTTCACTCCCCACTACTACAGCCACACCACCGACAACTACTACTGCTTTAAGTGACCTGAAACCATCTGTCCCCACGTTTTCCTTCGCTCCCAACTTCTCATTTTCTCTTGATAAGACTTCACCTGTTGGAAATGCTGGGGCCATCAAGCCGGAATCAAATGTACCTACCACGATAGCCTCTTTTGGTGATAACAATGATGATGACAACGATGACGAGGGAGACGAAGACGATGAAGAGGAAGAAGACACTATGTTTGTTAGCGATGGTCATGCATACTACAAAAGCCAAGATGAAGATGGAGGTATTTTTATTATTCATTGTTTAATTCTTCGTAGTAATTTTCTGCGAACGAAATTCATTGAAGTGTATTCACAGGTGATGTTTAAATTTACAGATTATACGGATTATGGAGATGGACAGGTGAAGATAGTTTATGATGGCGATCATTTCTGTGCTCGGTTTTTGTTCGTTTCTTCACTTGATGACGAGGATTTGTATGTCGATCATATCATTGCTGCCGAAACTCAAATCAAGGTTAGTTAACACCTAGTTAATCATTGTCTAGGTCTTTGATTCAGATTCAGTTGTCAATTGTTTTTCGATAAATACACTTACAGTCCACTGAAGAAAATGGGTTTGAATGGGATTGCATTTGCTACAACGGAGATAGAGCTTCCAAAGGCCGCGTAAAAGTGAAATTTCCAGATCAACAAGCGTTTGATTCTTTCGCAAGTGCCATGTCAGATGTAAGTAAAATGATTCGTCTTTTCAAGTCTTAATACATTAAAATCATAATTTACTTATATCGAAACAAAAACGAACAAATTTTCAGAGTGTGGATATAGCCATGCAAGCTGGAGTAACGGAGGAAGATCTAGCGAATAGCGGCGAACCTCAAGATTAGGAATAAAGTTTGTCCCGGACATTTAATTAGCGATTATGTGCTTGGATTTGTGGTCGAGAAAGTTAACTTAGTTCGTAGAATTTACGAAGCGAATGCGATTTAAACAAACATGGAAGTCTTTGTTAATTTATGAAAAATCATTATAAACATGCTGGAAGCCCACTATATATATATAACATTAATTATTCAATTTTTAAATAATCGCATACAAATGTCAACTTTTATTTTTTAATTAAAATACATGCTGTCCAAGTTGTCCACATATTTGAGTTGTTTAATTTATCCCCAAATTTTTGTGTGGACTTGTTTTATGTGTAATGTAATGTATTGATATTTTTAATGTTCAACAGCCAGGAAGGTAGTGAATAGCTAGTCATTTTACCTGTTATTCAGTATCTCCGCCCGGCTGCCGAATGTTAAGTGAGTTTGAATAGTGTCCTGAGGTTAGATATCGTGTGAAGTGAAGTATGTAGAAATAATGATTCTGTTGGTTTGTAACTATTATTAAAATAGTACAGAATTTTACAAGTACATAATATTAAGCAGTAATATTCCATATAACCTTTACCTGAAAACTGTGAATGGATTACTTTTCGCTACGTATTTGTTCATGGAAAATTGGAGTCCGGTATAACTCTTAGTTAAAAATAAAGCAAGAATTCGTTCCGCGAATTAAAACAAATCCTTATGCCAAATATCTGAACCTGCTGTGTTTCCTATGTAGGATATGACAAGGTGTAATTTTTACCCATGTAATAGCTGAACGGTTTCTTCTACAAGGGAGTTTAATGTCATTATGCTTTTTTACAACCGATTATTTAGTTAATATTGAAAACGTTTTACATAGAGCTTCTGCTATATGCCATGTAGCAAGAAATGTGCTATAACGTCAAATATGTCATGGATATCATGCAAATGCAAGTTGGCTATTTCCAACATCATAGATATACCTATGATCATATATATATATATATATCTATGACCTTGGCTATTTCCTTAATTGTGCATGTAATCATGTGTAAGTTGTTTTGCCCAGCGAACATATCATTTTTATTTTTCACGGATTGGTATACAACGGTTTCATACAAAGCGAAATAGTAAGCTTCGTTCACACTTAATGCTGCGGTTTACAACTTTTGATGGCTACTTTTATGTCTATAAATCAGTGTGCGTATGGACTTCCATTAATTGAAGTAGCAGCAGCTTCGGAATTAATGAAAATTTAATTAGTCGACCCTTGAAATACAACCACCATTTACATTTTCTCGGCAATTTTGATGCAATTGTTGCAGTTGCTTTGGGATTATTACTACTAACTTAATGTTAGTGTCTTAAGTCTTTATTCTTCTCTCTATACTTACATATACTCTATCAGTCCTTTCTCCATGGAAGAGGTAATGTAACTGCAATCCCATTTAGTACCATTAAGCATGGTCTTGTCGTAAGCTGTGCCTGACTAACATGTGATGACTTGCAAAAAAGGATTGAGTACCAACAATATTTTGATCATGAAACAGAACAAGATAAAATGTGTGTATGCATGTCCTCCTTTGTGAACGGCTGCTTCTAAACTTTAAGCTGACTTGCGAATAAAATCAGACTCGAAATGTCATGAACGTAGATTGTAGATTCAAACTGCAAGCTTTGCTCCCTGAGTCTTATAAAGCGGTATCAAATTAATCTCCATAATGAACTGCCTGTGACTAAGCAGTCACTGATGTTTAGACGTGAAATAAAACTTCGATACTATCTCTAACTTAAAGCAGTTCCCAAGAATTTCTCCAGCGTATCGTAACCATAACCTCAATATAAGATTCAAATATAATGATAAATCATTCAATCTATCATTGAAGATATACCATTCCAATACCAAATGATATTAATGACATAAACAGTAAGCAATAAATACTAAATTACCAACAAAAAATTACTTCTGGAATTTAATTCAAACATGTATCAATTTGAAGGCACTGCGCAACTGTTCAAGTCTATATAAAAATGTTATTTCACATGTAAAAAAAGGATACAACAACATGAAGTTAACTTCTTATCAAATGACACGAATCCTCCACCCTTAATTACCTCACCCATATTTCCCAGAATATAGTAAGTATTACATATTCCATATTCATATGAAAAGTTGAAAATCAACTACATATGTGCCTCACACTCAAGTCTTAGCATTATTGACAAATATTTTGACGTAAAATGCTCATGAAGCAGGTAGCAAAATGAGCACGTACAACAAGTACTTACTATTATAAAATGTAAATAATTACAAGATAAATATGTACAAATGCAGGGGTTGTCTTTAAAAAATGTATAGTTCCAAAAAATTTAACAATTGAATGCTATATGAAAATCAGAAGAACGGCAACGATTTGGAGTGTCAGGGCCAGTCCAACAACGAATTTCGTCTTCAAGTCCGATGATTTGCTTAGCTGTCGCTTCAGCGTAGCTCTTCTATGTATATTCATTAGCTCACGGATTTTCCGAGCTGCCATCACGTTCTTCGAGGACTTGTAATGGACCTGCTTCTCCTCCTCCGTCAGTGGCTCGTCCTCGTCGATGAGCAATTCTAATACTGTTTCTTTCTTGCCTCCCTCGCTCCCCAGCACCTGCACGACAATTTTTTTCGGGTTTTCTTCATCCTGGTTACACATTCAGAGACAAAGGTTAGATTTACCAGCTTCAATCAACTCAACTCCAATGGGCCAGGGTACAAAGTACAGTGATTTCCGAACTTTCGGGGACTCTCGTCACAACTGGCAATGCCTCGTTCTAACCCTCCTACCAACTCAAGCTACTTCAGTATTACAAGTGACGCTTGTTTGTTACTTTTTCACAGCTTTCCTCATTTCAATAATGCTCCTAAGTACAGCTAAAAGAGCAAATAAACATGATAAAAAGTCAGAACGACTTATAGAGCGAACTCCTTATCAAGACCTCTACCAATATCAGCTTCAGCCAGTGTATCTGTCCCATAAAATCCTCCTATCGGCTCCATAAACTCACGTCCTCCCAATACATATTCAATGAATCCATTTCTGAATGTTAATTACTACAAGTTACATTCCCAGAGCAATCACGCATTCCCCATGAGTCCTATACACTCACAACTTATACAAACCAACTACCTTTCGTTAAAACCTTTCCAGTCAACAAAACATCATACTCTCCTCAAACTCATACCTATAACTTGCAGAAATCCCCCACTCTACTCAAAGTCACAGAAGTCAACCGGAATATCTCAAGCCACATGGTAAAATGTCTCCATGAACAAACCATCATCAAAATTCAACCATCGATCGATACTCCCGTATTTGCGCGTCAACTTAATTATTCAGCACTTCCTTTTCTCTCTAAATTACCCATATTCTGCACTTTCTAACTCAAAATCACTTCGACAAAATAACTACTAAAATACAAATAAGTACAAAGCTTCCAAATCCCCTTTTAAACCTAACTCAAAATCATCTTTCCTATCTCTCCTCTACCTCCTCAAATCAATCCTTTCATCCCACATCAAATGTCATGACAAATTTGTACAACAAATTCATCTCATTCATCACAACTCTTTCTTCAGTCTAATTCAACTCATAACTTTATCTGCATCCCAGCCATATTTCTCCAATTCCCTTCAAATCTTCTACTCCAAAAATCTCCTCATCTTAAATTCCTTTTCCACATATAAATATTTATCAGCCTATATACTAAATAAAAAAACAAAAGAAAAGACATCCAATCCCCAAAAAACAAAACATAACACTTCAAAATTAAATTCACAACTTAAAATAATGATGCCTGTAATAATAACAAACCGAAACAATTTTACCATCTTCTTCACACTTAATAATTTACACCACCCACCCACTCATGTAAAAAACATTCTCGAAACAATCCACACATACCTTTGATATTGTCACTTGTTCTCCCACAATTGTAACCACATGTTTTGATGCCGGGACTTGAGCCACAACTTCCTTCGGTTTTCGCACTTTCGTTCTAAACAAAGTCATATCCCAATCCCAAGTCTTTTATTCTTTCTTCAATGATAAAAATGAACACAGGGAAACTCCAGCTGTCAGTGTATTTAACTAATGTTAAATTATATGGAAATGCTTTCAACAAGAGCAGTATTTCAAAGTATCTTAATTACATACACCGATTCAGTTCAAGTCTTAGTAAGTTTTTAATTAGGGTCAATTTCATGGAAGTAATAATCTTTTATTGGAAGTTTCAATGGTATAGAGATGAAGCCTCTTCGAATGTCAATGTTGAAATGGTTAAATGTTTTAAACGACGACGATGACAACAACAACATCTATTAAAGATGCTATGACGGGGAGTGTACACAAGACGAGATCCTATCCCGCGTTAAGTACGCAGTTCTTTTCCTTCGCTGGCTTGTTTTGTATACGCTCGGCTTTTTTAAGCTACACTTCTTTAAATGCTGAATCACACACGTACACAATATACCATCCAGAAACCTTCACTTCGTGCTCCTGAGCAGGTTTTACTCTTGTGTTTATAAAAAGGAGCAAAGGCTGAAATAGAGAATTTGCAGCTATGCTATTTTATACGTTTATAATATTTTGTGTGCATGTGCATATTTTTGTACCAGCAGAATGTTTACACTGAGAGCCCGGCCGGCTATATAGATTAAGATGAATGAAGTGTCGTGTGGAATACGTTTGGAGAATAAATGGAAAGAAATTCTTGTTAGAATTAATAGTAGGATTTAAGATGTGTTTTTAAACATTTTTATTGGAATTAAATTTCTTTAGAAGAAAATACTCGTTAGGGTGTATTGTTGGTCCAGGGAAGAGGGATTTTGCGTCTTAGCAGAGAATTGTTTATAGTTATGGGATATGCGACTATATTTTTTTATTTGGGAATTTGACCATGATTTCCACATTTGACCATGAGTGAAGTTACTTAATTCAGTCAAAAAAAATGATTTCCAGCTTGTTCTGAGATAATAAGATTTGTTGAGACAAGGATGATGTTGGAATTAAAATCAGTAGTAAAAGCTACTGATACAGTTGTGGACGGGAGGTTGAGGTTGATGCATCAATAAAAGTTGTAGACAAAAGAAAGAAGCATATGATGTTTTATTAATTGCATAGAGGAAATAATATATGGTTTGTTTACATAAGATGTGATGAAATTCTAAGGAAGGAAGGGCAAGAGTGCAAGAGGACGGAATGGAGGTTAGGTAGAGTGACTTTATTGTGTATAGACGATGAGAGAAGTAAGAATAGGTTTGTTTCCAGTTTTCATTTACTTCCAGGGAAAATTCTGTTGGTGATGCAATAATTTACTATTTTATTGTTCCTTTACATGGTGGTATAGTTTGTGCTGCTTGCTGGCAATAGTACATATGTGTGTATTGTTGAGCGAAATGCAATTAATTTTTAGAGTTGTTTTTCTAAGACTTGGCCACATGGATTTTTCCAGGAAAGAAAGGTTATTGAATTGTAATATTGATGTAATAAATACAGGGATTTTTATTTATACTTTTAAAGCATTCCACGTAGTAAATATTATGGGAAGAGAGAGAAAGAAGATGATTCATTTTGGTTTGGTTCAAACTCCAAGTTATAGTTTGAATAGTTGCTTTTGGACTTGAGTCATCACTCATGTTGTGTACTTGGTAGGGATCATGTACACTTGAATGTTAGTTAGATTTTAAAAGGAGCTATATCTCTGACAAAGGCAAGAGTTCCAGCTAAGTTAGCCTCTCTTTTGTTTCTAAAAGAAATATCTTTATAGGTACATATTAGAACTCGAAGGGGCTCATTGAAGTAGAAAATTCGGTTTTAAAATTTGTTATGCTATATGTGCTTAATAAATACAAGGTGTAGCATCCATTCCATTTTACATGATGTTTAATTATATATGGCAACCCAAAATGGAGAAAATGGAAAGGATGAACGGAATACAGTAGGACCGGCAGAGTCCTATTGTAAATGAGCACTACTTAAAATTAGCTCACGACGGATGATAGATGCAATCCTGAGTAGTGGAAAACTACAAGTTTAAACGTCCACAAAAAATATATTGTCAAGTGTATCCTTTACGTAACATGGACGGGTCGGGTGGAGACTCACAATCAGCTACGTTTATGTAACATGGATGGGTCGGATGGAGACTCACAATCAGCCATGTGAGTACATGTAGTAATTCAAAACAGCACCATTCATTTTTTCCGTTTTACTACTACATAACTACTCCCGAAAAGTGCAGCACATAAAATTGACTGAATGATGCACTTCGTACATACTATAGGCTCGTATGAAAACTTTTTATTCGCATAAATTAAAATGATACAATTACATAGTTCTTTTTGTACGTTAACTGACGATACTTGTCATAATTAAACCATATAGGTATACATAAACCATGTGGTATATAGGCAAGAGGCAAAGAGAAAAAATTGTTTTGGTGATTAATACATAGTAATGGGCATGAGAAAATAAGCATAAATTCGTGGATGCTTATAGCATTGAAAGGACTTTTAGATGTAGAGTGTAGTTATCACGGGTTTTGCTGTTGTAAAGGAGTAAAACACATTTGCATTTTGTTTACTCTTAAATCTTGATGAATGCCTGAAGGTAATTTAGTGATAGTTTCAGGTACTGTTAAGATGGTTATGGATGCAACGAGACCATTCGCCATTGCGATATTATACGTGAATTTTCATTTCTTTGAATTCCCGAGAATGTTCTCGTAAACTTTTTATAGGAAAAGTTTTGAAAACAATTTTTCTTTCCCTTTGTTTTTCTTTACGGGTGAAGGTTATACAGATGTGAAAATTCTCGATAAAGTGGGACGAAACTGAAAATATCGGGTATTTCTCATCTGCAAGAGTTTCAACGATACAATGTGAGGCACGTACTATAAAAGCAATGACAATATAATAAGTATAAGATTTTAGGCACAATGCCAAAACATTAGGAGCATTCGTGCTGGGTTGTTTGTATTTTGGTTTGTGGTCGGAACAAGTTTTTATTTTCAAACACTTTATTCCACTTGTGCTTGTGGCACGATGTTTGATATTCATAGTAATCTTTTATACACATACATGTGTATGCCAACATTTTATTTTTAAAGTATTGCCCTTACTATAAAGGAAGTCTTTACATATCATTAGCACTTTTTAAAGAAGATTATCGATGGATGTGACTATGTGACTGGTCATCAAAGATTACTGCGCATCATGATTTTGCCCTTTTATTTTTCCAAAAATTATTATTGCCAGCATCAAGCTGCTGAATATTTATAGAGAAATAAATTATTACCGTTACATTAGAATGCTAATGGGAAAATTCGGTATCCTAATGTGCCTATTTTAAATCTACACTATTTCTAATTACAAGAAGACTCGTCCAGCCACTGTCTAAAGGTGAAAATAAAATATTGATAACTCTTGCATTATTCGATAAACTATTTGTTTTGTTCATGATAATCATAAAGTAATAGAGCACATATACATGTGCTCTCAAATGGATTGTGTAACCCTGTAGCATTGTCCGCTCACGTTTTTCCGTTAACACATGAGCGAGATACTACTATAATATCGAATATTGTCTCTTGAGTTTTATACACTTTTCATGTACACAGATTAAGAATAGCCCATCCAACACATACGCATACATAAAAAACCCTGGATTCGAACATGTCCATTTATTATTTACCCATATTCAATAAATTACACTGATAAACACGAAAAAGGACTGAAATCTTCACAATTAAATCGCACTACATGTCAACCTATCCATAAAAATATCATCACTTTACCATCCATACAAATACAAATAATACGTTGGAGCCATAAAGAACATTTAACGATATAATGTATGTAAGAAAAAAATCAACATTAGTTATTACAGTTAAGCGTTCAGTACATAATATTTGTCTATTATCGGCTCATGCATACATAAATATGAATTAATTTTATTATGGGTAACACAAAAATCATGAACTCATTTTGCTGTTGTTGAACTTTTTAACACTATGACTATACATGAAACTCCTATGATACGGATATAACCTCTTATTTGTTCAAAAGTTTTAGTATCTGTATTGACTATCATTTTGTCAAGTATGTGAGTGCAGTCAATTAGAATATTTCTAATCCCATTTAATATCATTTTCTGCCTGAATGAGAGTTTAGAGTGCAAATCCTCCCTACCTACTTTGAAATCCAGCTTGTGTTAAATCATGTTTCATATTTCGTTACATATGCTCTTAAAAATTAGTCAATTATACATAAGCACAGGTAATGGAAGAGCAGTCATGAATTTGAGTAAAAGCTTTATGTTCACGTACACAATATTTAAATTAAATTGTATACGGCTCTTAATATACGAAATATAAAATAATTGTATTAAAATTTTTCCTGTATGTAATATTATATTTTATATAGAAAGATACATGGTCGGGGCGGACCATAAAGCGGTGGAGCAGATTCCGAAGGGGAAGCAGGCTTTTATCACCCAGGATTTTCAGAGGCTTTCGTCGAACGCTCTCTCTCTCTATATATATATCGCACGCTAAAAATTTATCTCTTGGATTATAGAGTTTGTGTGCCCATTAACATAAATGTGAGGCTGGAAGTGTGAAACCACAAGCCACTGTACGACCACCTGTACAGGTGCAATAATAAGGCGAAGGATTCAAATGGACCTCGATGAACTGCCGTTGGTGAAGCGAATCTAAAAAACTAACAAGTGTGTTCCACATTTTCATGCATTGATAAATGTCTCTTTACTCTTTCTATCTCTCTCTCTCTCTCTCTCTCTGTTTCTCATTCAACTTATTTTTTTTTCAGGTATATAGGAAAGAATTGATGTATGTACTTACACCCATCCTTATCCTCTCTGTCTCCACTGATGACGATTTTGGAATCTATCGATTTGACAATAATAAATACATACACATATAACTTTGCAGAACTTCCAGCCCTAGCTCATAATGAAGGGTATGTAAATATTCATCAGCCTGGTTCAACTGGGGTAATTTATAGTTATTGTTACACATACGTGCACCGTATCTTCAGTGGAATATACAAGAGCCAGCAATAAACTGAAAAGAGGAAATAAGTAGGAGTGCTGTCTCGTTTTGATCCCATTAAAAATTTCCATTTCATTTTTAGTGACTGAAGTGGTTAGTGTAGACAAATTGACGCGATGTCTGTGACTTCCCCTGTAGCCCATGGAGTAACCCTTTTTTTTGTAAAATCCAAGTTAGTGTTAATTTCAGACAGAATCCGGGATCTTATACTGGAATTGATAAACGTTTCAAAGACTCTGATTTTTTGACCAGAGCGGGGCGACCAGGCGGCTTGTTTTCCTTCCGTTTGTTCGTTCAGCTCTAGTTAAGATACAGTGGTCATTTCATCATGGTTATACCTTTAATCTTGGAAGACCTCAAAGTATGGAAAACTTTTAAGGGCTGTAGATTCTAAAGTAAAAGGTATTTTTGTCTTTGCTAATTTAAATTACGGGAGTAGGAGTAGACCTTTATATTGCTTTGAATTATAAATAATGCAAGGAAAACCGAATTTAAAGTATTCCAACTATTGTGAAAAGGTTTGTCATAAAAGGGAAACTTTCTAGAAAGAAAAGCTTTTACGTAAAAGATTAAAGCTATGTAAATGTTCTGTGTTTAATAATTTTGCATAGAATCTCTTTATAATTTTTTAATCTCGTCTTTATCATAATCCTTCAAAATAATAATTGGATTGATTCACGTACTTCTTTTAGGTATACGTAGAATTTATGTACAATAGTTAAATCTGGGAGTGTGTGTAGTGTGCGCTATAACTTTGACACAAACGGTGCTCATTAATAATTAGATACATATATGGGAAGGGAAGCGCCAGAAGTTTCTCCACTAGAGAAAGTGCTAGTATAAAATATTTCCCAGAGCAATAAACTCGTGTCAGCCGACTTTATTTATCTGCGGACGAGCATACAGCTTAGTTAGCTGCCAGCAGTTCCAGCTATGAAATGGAGTTAGTAGTGACATCTGTGTGAGAAATTTCAATTAGCATTGCCATGCCGCATGTAGTGTTTATTTTAACGAGCATTTTTTAAATATCTCAGACTTATTAATGTGTGTTTGTTTGACCCCTGCCACTATAATTTATACATTACGAACTAAGTGAGCGTCCAGGCTAGACTGACTGCGTGAGAGGAAGATTATATTTGTGAGAATGTGATTGATTACACCATGCGATAATTTTGTATGACAAAAAAATGCAGCACTAATTTGTACATCGGCAGTGTAATTTTTTAAAGAACTATTTATAAGGTCAACAAACTTTTCCAATGAATTGTTATGATCCACCTTTTTGTATCATCCATCTCCCACAAACCAATTTTGAGCAACCATAGTTATAAAAGTTAAGAACTCAAATCATCCACTGGATCAAACTTACTCGCTACCCTTAAGTATATATGCCCATTTTGAACCTAACTTAATACAACTTAACTACACAATGCACTATGGCGTAAAATTTGCTTGTTCAGATTTCATTGTAATAAATTGTTTGTATTTAAGATTTTGTTGCTTGCTTGTTCATTTAAAAACCATTTATAGGTTGTACACGGTCCAGAAAATCCGTTTAATTTAGTTTTCATGAAAACTTATGTCTCCAAGTTCTCATGTCATAGTTTTCTATTTCTACAGAATTACCTATAGTTTAAGCATTAGTTATTAGTTCATTGACTTGTACAGGATATTTCTCATTACTCGAAATGGGAGCAGTATGGTTAAATCAAACCACTTGTATCGAAATTGGAAAGATCTAGGGAGCTAGGTACCGTTGAACGGTATCTATACCAGATGTCTGTGTTTTAGTAAACAATTTGGTGAAATTTGCATACAAATACATGTAAAATGCAATATTTTACCCCACATTAGCCCTTACATTTTGCTCAGCTGTAACTATTGAACCCCTCAATAAATTGCAATGTTGTAGCATTTCTATGAAAGCACATAACGTAATAATTCCTGTATTTTGCTTCCTCCTAATTTTAAAATCCGTTTAATTTTCCTAGAAATCTACCAAATCGTTCTAATATTTCACGAAATTTTCTCCAAACACGACATTTTTCAAATCATTATCAACACTATCATTCGTTCATTCAAACTAGGTAAATGCATTTTCGAATTTTTCAGCCAGTTTTTTTCGAAATCTTCTTTTCGGATATCCGGTCAGTTTACAATTTTTGACTCTCGAGAAAAACTTCCGCCACTCCAGATAAATACCTCTTCCTCATTTGCATTCCATTCCTTTTACGCATCAACTGATTATATTTACCACCGCATCTACAGACTAGTAATGCAATTCTGAATGAACAATGCTAATAAATGCTGCTTCTAAACTGCAGACGGCGTCTAGCTAATCCTGTTGAAACTTATCACAATTACCAACAATTGTCAAACTAAAATCCTTCCGATCGTCAATAACAGGTGGAGAGACTATAAACATGGAACAGTTTTAATCTAGCCAGACCAACTGAGCTTCTAGGAGTACGACAAAATTATTTTCCACCGGCGTAGTTTTATTTCTTTATATTTGCCACCTACATATTAGAAGTTTACAACGCTTGGAAGATATATGTAACTATTAAAGTTATTCGTAAAATCTAAGACAAAAATTTCTTTCCGTTCCAGACATATTCACACACAACTTGGCAAACAAGAAAACCCCAAAAGATTTTTTCCCACAATAAGGAAAACCATCAGAATTTAATTACAATTTGCAATATATTTTTCGCCCATTTCTCAGACATACCAAATTATTGTTAACACTAGCAATAATAGATACTGTGCCGGGAAAAACTACTTTCAACTGGTGATAACCAACCTAAAAAACGGGATGTTTTTGTCTAATATGTTTCAAATGTAAATAGTCGCGTGTACATACAGTTAAATCAAAAGAAATAAATGTTGGGTCATAAACTTGTTACAGAGTTTCACTAATAATTACTAAATAGGTTCTATTTCAGTTAAATATTATTGCCGGAAAAATTCTAGAGGTGAACGTAGATGGTAGCTGGAGAAGTATGGTTGGAAAGAAGGTAATGGGGGGATATGAGTACAGAGTAGTTATTATTACGTATACATAACTTGTTACTTACTTTTGTTAAAATTTTTGTAAAAAATGACGTATTTATAAGAATTTTATAGAGAAAACACGTAATTAAGATTACATGAAAAAGTAATCTTAAGTAGTAAAAGTTTTTTTAGAATGGCTGAAAGGGATGTTTCCTCGAGTGTTTTTAAGAATGAATGCGTATCGGTGAATTTTGAGTAATGTTTTTTTCTAATAAAAGGTGATGGTTTGGGGAAAATCGGCAATGAAGGGATCAAAGCAGCCAATGGCTTCCAAGCCTCGTTACAAGACTGGAAAGACAGGAAAGGGATTTGATCTGGCAAAAGGTAATTTTGAAAGTAGAGTAGAGATGCTGGTGTGTTTATGTATGATGTGGCTTGGTATAAAATGTTGATGGTATATAAAAGCAATAATGAAGTGGTGGAATTTTAGAGTTGACGGACACATGGTGGACAAGATCATATGATGCTAGCTTGAAAGCTATAAATATAGAGCGAGGCACAGAGGACAGTAGTGTGAAAGTCTCTAGGCCCAATGATGAAAGCGCTTCGTCCACAGATAGTTCAGCTGCTCAGATGAGGAAGCGGTTGATGAAGGATAATTTCAGGGATTTCTCGAAGGTATTTTAAATTCTATAGGAAATAAATAAATAATGATTTGGCAATGTGTTCTAAGATTTCAGGGACTATTTTGCTAGGGAGGCACTTTAACTCAGGGAAAATTAGTTGCTGACAATGAGTCGGATGGTTGCAGTGAAGAAGATGCTCCTACACCTCCACAAGTTAAACGATTAACAGATGAAGAATTATTTAAAGCTTGTGGTGGCCGAACGGCTCAGAAGTAAGTTTGAAAAGTACACGAAGTGCGAAAGTTGGTTTACTCTTTAGATTCAGATGTTATAAGTTATGTTGAAAGCAGACATTTGTTTGATGATCTGGATTTTTTTTAATGATTTATATGGGTTATGAATTGCAGAAGTGCCAGGCACGGTCTTAAACTATCTGGTAAATTAGCTAGATTAGCTGCTCAAGATGAGTACCTGTCAGGTCAACTGGAAACAGTGCCGGTACAAGATAAGAGAAAGAAGAAAAAGTTAGAATAACTTGTGTTGAATGAGTATTTTTGAATGAATTATGATGTGCATGATTTCAATAAAAAATTTGTTTTTGTTTTGTAAAAAGTAAGGATCGTTGAATGCAAGAATTCGTACATCTGCCGTCATAAGAATGTGTTTAATTCTGGTGTCTACATAATAGTTATTATTAATTTTCTCATCTTGTATTTTCACAAAACGATGCATAAAGCCGGTTTCACATAGCTTTTACTGAGCGAGTCGCTAAGTGACGCGATTTCCAAATAAAAAAATTTCAGTCGCTCGCTTGGCAAGTCGCGAGAAATTTTTTTGAAGAAAATCACGTCGAATTCGCATAGGTCTCCTATGTTGGTCAATGGAAAGTGTTTCAAGCGAGCGACTTCAGGATAAACGCCCAACATTGGTTTGTACGAGAAATCGCGACAAAAGTCTCTTGGCTGAGCGATAATATCTACGGTCTGTAGATATCTGCGACAGCGACTTTTGTCCGAGCAACTTCTATAAAAGGCGCAGTCGCTGTCCATCCGAATATGACTGCGAATTTTAGCACAAAATCGCTGTCGCAATCACTCAGCGACTAATTTTAGGACTATGCGAAACCAGGTTAATATATACGTAAATAAATAAATACTAGAACCTCCGCCAACCACATACGTGGCTGGAAAGCTTGCGAATGCGTATAAATCTAACCGGCCAAAGCAGTATAGATGGGTAAAGCGTTCACATGATTCATTAAAACACGTTAACTACCGCCTGATTTTCTGTGGAAGGACCGATACGCTATGATTTCACTTATATTTTACGTTCTATTTGAGTTTTTAAGTGCCTACGTTCTTATTTTAAGCATGCGTACACCATCTATGTAGGCATCTATATATGTACAAAGTGTCGGTGATTGATTGATTGAACGAACCAAGACGACTCGGCCCATCTAAATACTTAGTACTGATTTAGAAGTTAGATTTTGTTTTTTGTAATGTAATTCAGATTTACAATTAGAATTAGGAGAGCAGACCATATGATATTAGCGTGTGACAAACAAATAGAAAGTGCAGCGCCAACAATTGTGTAAGCAGCAGGGGCTGAACAACGTATCTCTTGGGTGGGACATTGTCCCCCCCTGTTTGGACCCAGGGTGGGTCAACCCATGTAATTGTCCAACCCTGTTTTCAGCCAGGCAGACACAATGTAAGAAATGACCTCCTGACGTTAACAAAACATGGAACTATTTTCATACAAAATGTATGAAATTACTGTTTCCAATAGAATAGCGTTCCTGCTCGTAATAATTCCCAAAATTTTCTTGATCGAAATAGTTGTAACTTGCTAATTAGGCATTGCCATATGCTATTAGCAGAACACAATTTATGTTCTGCTAACAGCCGTCTGCTCGAATAAGTGGAACAAAAATTCAAAGATTTACACACTACCGATTGAGAATGGCTCTTTATAACAGTATAAAAGTTAATCTAACGAAGGTGCGGCGGGATGAAAATTTAATTAGATTTTTCCTACGTTATTTTCTATGCATACCAACAAATCTTTTTGCAGGTATAACTTCTCTGCCTTAAAAGATAAAAATACAAGCAATGGTCAGGGGCTGAGCCTCGGTTATGAAACAGGGAAATCAAATGGAAATCAAAATGACGGTCAAGATTCCTAACAAAACGGACGTGTAATAGCACATTCGGATTTTGGTGTGGTAAGCATCATTCATAAGCTCTTTGCGAGTCCTTTTCAGCGGTACCTATACCATATATATCTGTGCGTGTCTTGGTTTTTGAGTAAAATAAGTAGACAAATTTTACATTTAAGCACAAAACGTGCCCAGATTGTATCTTCTTAACATCTCGTCGTAGCTCCATGAAGTTTGACAAAACTTAATTTTCTCTTCAACGTCATCTTTGTTTGTGTTTCCAATTCTTAAGGGGAAGAAGATACAATGTGGTGAAAAAAGGAAAAATTCCGACGTAGTTCTGTGGTGGGAGAAACTTAAAGCTTCCCCTAATAATAGATATATTTTAAGCGCCTTAACACAGCTCAATGAAGTTTAATATTTCTAAAAGTTCTTCTTAATTTTCTCTTTCAATATCATCATTAGTGAGCTGGCATTTTCATATTTTAAAAAATGGCGGCTTAATATACTGTTGGAGTTATTTGTATTTCCGCGGCCAATTACAGCGCGCCGTGTCTTTCAATTCATTCAAAAGGCGCATCTCGTGGGAAGGTTGAGAACTTTTAAATAACCTACGTTTTTATTAGGCATGCGGACATCTCTGTAGACATCTACGTAAAATATTGATGCAGTTGAGCGACAGAACGATAGAACGAACCAAGACTCGGCCCATTTAAATAGAAGGTATAGATTGAGGCTCATACTGTAACATAAAGCTGCCAGAATTTTATTTCCAAAAACTAGTGCCATTTTTCTGACATTTTTCGACTAATCTATACAAACGTGGACATAAGTTTATTAAAGTTTCAGAGGAATGTATTTGCAATAAAAATCGGATCCAGGAGTAGGTTGATGAATCTGATTGTGAGATATAAAAGTAAATAATATTACTAGGTATTCCATAATTAATTTGAATTTTAAATCAGTTTGAAATTAACTATCCGTTGCTACTAGCAACGCTAAAAACCATAATGACAGCAAAAATTTTAATAAAAGCCTTTTGCAATATTTAATTTTAAAAAGTTCTATTAAAATTCAATGAAATTAATTGTACACATCATGAATAATATCAGATCTCTTAAAATGACGCAGTTATAATAAGTGTAGCTCGCGGTCTCTTGTGAGTTCTGGGCTTGCTTGTAGGTGATCCGGTTGCAGTGATACCAGGAAATAATTTCAATATCAAAAGAAGTATAATGAATGAGACCATTGTCAGAGCTTGTAAGTATGAAGCAAACGTACCAAAGTAATGAAGTGGATGGTTCGAAGATGGCCAAAATCTCCGTACCTTCTTCATAATCTCCACACATCCCTAAACACAAGTCAAAGGTAACAAACGGGCCTCTTGCAGGTATAACTGGGCTTTGAACTAAAGTTTTTTTTATTTTGATATGACTATAAATTTTAAATATTTTAATATCAATTGTAGATAGCAATGAAAAGTGCAAGGGAAGTCTCCTCGAATAGTAGCGGAAGTAATGTTTTTCTCCAAAACCTACGTGTGACGAGGAGTCAAAAAGGGAATCGTAACTGTTGTTGCACCATGCCAAAACGTAGAATTGCTGCTTTGGTTAAACGCCTGAGCCGAAAGCCGACCAAGCCGAAGCCAGTTGCAACAGGGACACGGACTCCTGATGGTTCAAATTGAAAAACAAACATTAATTATTACATATATATTATATTTTATTAGTACAATATTAATATATGCAATGAAATAAACGCAAATCGAAATAATTTGAAGTGGTACAAGTTGAAGTAAATACAAATAGACAGTAATGCGTTGATCGTCGAAGGACGAGTGAATAATTGTAGTGTTTGTAGTTTTGGCTTCTTCATCATTATACCTTGTTTTTCGTAAATTGTACATCATGATCAAAAAAAGAAAACCACTCTACGTTAATTGAAGCCTCTTTTAGTATACGAGCGACTTTCTAGTCATCCAAAGTAGATTACAGCTAGTAGTTTTCCTCACAAAGCTGACCTGCTTCTTTTCAAGCCACGTTTTGAAGCTTTAGAGACATGGAGATGGTTACGGGGTGTTTCAAATGGCCGGCCACCTGAGCGGATATCTTTTCGTTTTACGTGAATAATGATGTATTCTCCTCAGTCAGCTCTTAAGTGAAACAGTTTTTCTTCAACGGAACTTCTAAATTTGTTAATGGGTCCATCATGTCTTATCCAGAATTCATTAGTTCTTTAACAGCAGAAATGATTCCCCCTAAAAATAACCCATCAACCACTCTAAGTAACTTGCAGCAGTGAAAATCAATTTGTTACCACAATCTTTTTTGAAAACCCTCCTGCTTTTTGAAAACTGCAACTGTCAACAACTGAGGAACAGTAACACTTTTTTCCGCTGACGGAGAATTATCACCACAAACAACAAGTAGATGCAAGTTTTCATATTTCTTTCGTGTCTGCAGATGTAATGATTTATCCAGGATTATTTGTCAAATAGAAAGGAAGACTATGTCCGCTCTCCCACACACTAAAAACGCCAGCAGTCGCATTTACTAATCCCTCCACCCAAACATAGTTGCTTCTTTCAAAATCTACACAAGAAATAATTATTTACGTGCTGAGCAAAATGTAATTTCATTTTATCGATACACGTCGCAAATTGTGTTGGATTATTGGCTGACGTATTCAAAACTCAGGATACATGTTGGTGTGTAAATATTATAAGTATATCAAAGTACTTGTAGTTGTTTGTGTCCATCAAATAACCTCTAATATATTGGAGGAGTGAATGCTGTGAGCGTTCGTAAGCTCTACACGTTCTTTACTGGTAGGCGTCAAAGGGTTGAATGTACGTATAAAGGCCTACGTGTTGCGAAAATGTCTTTCTGAACACTATTTAAGCTTAAAGAGTAATTTTTGATACTGAGAGAAAGTCTTTCAAAAAATATGAAAATTTACCAAATTTTACAGGGGGCTACCCGTTAAAGAATAAAATTCCCATGTTAAATCCCATTTGAAAAAGGCAAATTCCAAAATTGGCGAAAAATCCGAAAATGTCCGAATTTTTAAAAAATTCAAAAATGGATTTTCAGATGGGCGATATGGCAAAATGGTGTTCTTATGATAGTAGCAATCCATAAAAAATGTGAAACCCATAGGTCAGGGGGTGACAGCTCGATACGAATGCTTGTAAGGTTTAAACTATTTTAATGTTAATTTTAAAAATTTAATGTTTAAAATAGCAATGCCCCTCAATTAATTTATAGGCTACAACAAATGTTATAAAGTGTATGTAAAAATAAAGAGTTGCCTAATCTATCAGAAATACTAATTGTCATACTAATTGCACCTGAGGAAAAATTCCAAGAATCAAGAGAAAGCTCAGGAGTATTTTTAAAAGGAAGCACAATTTCTTTGTAAATGCGGCATATAAAAGTGTCAGTTTGCGCAAGTAATAGAAAAATTCAAGGGAAACAGTAATAACTACGGGTAAGGGACACAAAACTGTTTGTTTCCTTCTCACCAAACAAGCTTGATATATGTGCTGTGCTAAAGCAAACCTGAATTAATAAGGCCATTTGAACATTTGCGAATATATTAGCGAATGAATATCATTATAAAATAAAGCCCCCCCCCCCAAAACAAATTGAGCAAGCACTCAATTAGTATCATGGGGAAATGACGACATTAGGGAATTCCCTGGAAAATGTTACAAAAGTTCTGTACCCACGTTACTATATATTTCGTTACTTCTATTTACCTGCGTAGAGATTTTCCTTGAAAACAATGGAATGAAGTTTCTAGGGAAATGCTCAAGGGAACTTGCATGGATGGGATGCGATAGGGACAATCAAGTAATACATATATTTATTTACATTTCATTAAACTTGAAACAATTCTATTTACTTTGTGTAAATACTATGCGGAACAAGGTTTGTGCATTTATTTTGCTTTGGGGGCATTTATTAAGAATTTCCCGGCATTATTATTTTACAAAATGAGGCACATACCCTTTTTCAGGAATTCCCTAACAAGGGATTGCTCATTTTCTTAAGAAAATATTACTACACTGAATTCACTCCAAGGGAAATATTTCTTACTTACTTTTAAAATATCCAGTTCATTTTAATTAAATGATGAGGGGAGAGTAAGAAAGTATTCAAAAAAATAAATGGCAACAAACTGTACCAGCATAATTTAAACATTATTATCTCTGCTCTGTGAAATAATTTACATAGATGGAAATTAAGAAATCGAAAATTAAAATTTTCGCCTTTTGAAATGTGTGTGCAACTTTTAACGAGCGAAAGAGTAAAAACTTCAAAGGAAAAACGGGTTTCGCATCGATAATCTGGATCATCGATTTTCTAAAATTTAAAAAAAATAAAATATTAATAAATTTTGTAATGTTTTACCACAATGGTTTAGGTACAATGAATTCCCTTGCGTCGCTAAGTTTGGGAAATAATGTTGTATGTTTCCACGACAACTTATATAAAAGTCCCATTACTATCCGTGCACATAACAGAGTTGGAAAATAATCTTAAGGGCATGATCTCTACTTAAGAGTATAAACAAACTAACAAGGAAAGCTCTTCTCCATTGCATAACTAATTTATTGTTTTATCTTCAAAACGATTTAATTTAGCTCACTAATTAGACAAAGTTTTTTGTAATATTAATGAGTGAGCTTCATAAATACATCCATAATAAATACTAAAGTTTCATATCTTGAGATGTCAACAATTTCCAAGTCTGACTTTACAAGGAAAAGGAGTAAAAAAACCAGAGAAGTTTCCACTGTCACGCTTGTTCTAAAAGTATTTTTCAAGTGCATCTTGCATCATAAAAATGCGTACTTGTGACAAGCACTGCAACGCATATATTCATCACTATTTGCTGCCCCGTATAGTGACAACAAAGCAGCATCAATCCTGAAGCCCAGTCGATTATTTAACAACAATTCAATGGAATTCTACTATTATGGACCAATAATTCTGGCCTCACTAATTATTCATTTAAATCCCATCTTCCATTTCCATATCACTCTTAAATACTCACAGTCACGGAATCAGCTCATGATTTTCACATGATGAAACAACTTGCACTCAAAATGACATCACAATAAGTAATAAAAATCCTAGCCTCATACTGTCCCAAGGTAAAAAAGACAAAGTTCAGGTCCTGCAAAAATGTCATTGATATTGACAATCCGCATAGCCCTTTACAATCACGTCATTATCAACATTTACAAAATAATAGGAAACCCCCGCATAAAATATCAAGAGGATATCAGAGATAAGAAAACCATTCTGGAAGGCGTACGTATTACTTGCACCTTCAAGCTTATTACATTGTTACACAATCTATAAATAGTGCAAAAGATTAACTTGATCTGGAAATAACTGGACTATCAGTGCAGAAACTAGTTTACTATTTTGCATGCAAAAGCAGTAAAATCCAGTCACTACATTTATACACTTTTATCAACCACGTAATTATTTTTATTACTTATAAAAAGTCTTAAGCTTAAATCCTCATACTACACGCGTCCATTTGTTAATCCAGCAAGCTTTTACTGTAATATTTTCTGTCATCTTATTAATCTTATATGTACAGTCATTAAAGAAACTCAGAATCCCTCACGCAACACTACTTTTTTCAACTCCAGTACAATTTCTCAATTAACATTGAAAGACTTGATCCCAACGTGTGTCATGGAAAACCTTGTCTTTAAGCTTGCAATAAAACTTGCTTATATTTGAACTACAAAACTATTCATCAAATTTTCTAGGCATTACGTCAACCCTTATAAGGACCTGCAGCGTCACAAAATTACATACATTAAATACCTGTGAGCTTAAAAATAATTAATTAGCCCCTAAAATCTTTCCTTCCGCATTTCCAATTCACGTCTTCCTTTTCATTATCAGCTCCTGAACTTTAATTTTAAAACGTCATTGTTATACACATGTAACAGACAGGTAGTACCATTTTCTTGAGAAAAAACATGAATCCGGTTTGACGTATGATAATAATTTAATGATAATGTAGATTTATATGTTCACCAGCTTGAAAAATGAAGCTAATAAGTCTACAAGTCTTACTTATAAATATGTTCCGTATTCTATTATAGGCCTAGTAACAAGTAATATTTGGTGTCACAGAAGTTGCGACAAGTTTCTTTTGGACTATGGAATTAAAAGGAAGTCAAGAAAAGTTGTCTCATTAAACGAGTTGAGCGACAAGGTGGAGTTATCGTTGTTGTAAATGCCAAGAATTTGTACTCTTATATTCTCTCTCGAAAACCTTCCCTTAATCGAGTTCTTTTTACGTCATTATTCCAATACTAATACATGTATCTACATATACATTATTATACTCCACAAATTATACGGTTGACGTTAACATAATAATTAACTTAATATAAACATTCATATTTTTGAGGAGATAAAATTTCACTTAGATTTAACGAACAAAGTACGGCTAAATATAGTAAAATAGTTGGAGGAAAGGATAAGTTTAGTTGAAGGATAGTTTTAATGACAATTTTTCTACACATGTTATCAATATGTAGCTACATGTGTATGCCTTGATTCTTAATTACCATTATCAAATTCTATGCACTATGATTTTTAATGACAATTTTTCTACACACATTGACTTCTCCATGTGCAGAAACTTTTCACAGTTTAGTAATCCTAAGAAAAATAATTATTGTTTCTAAAAATACACATACTGTGAGTTCCAACGTCATTTGACATGTTAAGTTTGTTTGAATATAGAAGTACATAAATAAAAAGAAGAAGAATTTATTATTTTAAACTCTAATTCCAAGAACATTTACCTGTTCCCATACATTTTTAGTTGCAATGCTACAAAACCTCAATGCATGCTTATATTCTTAGTATGGAAATGATAAAAATATGCAATTCACAGCTCCTTCATTTATTTTTTTATCATCTTACATAATTCAATAATCTTATAAAGGCACTTCATATGAAAAGGTCAATTATGCATTTTTCATACAAGATCCGGAAAGATTTGGATTGGAAACAAAGCCATGCATTGAACTCTGAATGAAACTCTTTTTAACTCTCTGGAAACATGAAGTGATCACGACAAGTAACATGATTTGTGAATGCTGCTATATATTTCTATGTTATCTCGTAAATTGCACATTCCAAATATACGTACATGCATAAATTAATGGAAGTAATCCAATAAAAGTCAAGTATTGATTCTCACAGAGAGAACAACAGTATTATTGTTTTAAGTAAATAAGGAATAGAAATTCCATGGAAGATAATGGTGAATTTTACAAAGAAAATTCTTTCTACAAGTGCATCATCACTTTTGATCCCATTTATCATACAATACAGGATGCGGGTATGTACTAAAAAAGAAGCCAATGGTTTTGTCACTTTCACTCACACTTGTGCCTACGATTAAAAAAGACAAATCAAATGAATTATTTATACATAACTATTCATTGAAATGCTCATTTCCCAAAGCCAAACGTTATTTTCAATAAAAACCGTCCACGTGTATGGAATGTCGAGGTATTAAATCTGATCATAAATCCCTTGTAATTTGATGCTACTAAAAAAAGGAGCAAATCCTTCATAGAATCGAAAAGAGTGATGCGATTTTAATTAGCAAGCGTTTTAGTTTTATTGAATTCACCTTAAGTAAAATGGGAATTACAGTACATGAGCATATGATGTGATTTAGTATATGCTAAAAGAGAGATAAGATAAATGTTATAGCTGCAGTGTGAGTGTAAGTATACATGTTCCCTTCATTTAAGTGGATTCTTAAAGGGAAATGATCTAGTTGGGATTTTCTAATCAACTACAACAAATAATAAGAATCGTCGTCAAAGGTTCAACCGGTTTAGTCGACGTTCTCATTCTTGACTATGATATTGTTAGAGTTCCTTTTACAAACCCAAGCACAATATAATGTCTGTGGTAAAGGACTTGTGGTAGTCAGTCAGTTGGTTGTCAATCGTGATTTTCTTGCCACTACTGTATATTTTTCAGTTTCTAAATAACACAGAGGCAGACAAACATAGTAAATAGATAGTATAGTATTAGTTGCCAAAATAGCAGTGCTTTCTAATTTCATTTTTCTCTCTCCCTCCTCATAAGTACTATATTGTATTGCGATGCGCATAAAAAAAGATTTAAAAAACCGAATTTTATTTAAAATTTTATAGAGTTTTATTTGTGAACTTTACAAATACTATTAGAGAGTGAAGAAAAAACACAATAATTTTTCATATACTTTAAAAGCAAAATAATTTATTAAAGTGACTTCATCCAGTCGAACTGTGTCAATCGGCCAGTGGCCAGAGCCAAAACAGGTACGTCAAATGAGTCTTATTTATTATTCCATAATAGTAAATATTATTTATTTACTGTATAATTACTACACATGTGGAACAACCATAATAGCATATTGGTCCCTTTCAAATAGCATTGGTTACTCTTACTCATTGATTCATGTCCATATCATTATCTAATTTCAAGATAGAGTATGATGGATTTCCGTGTAGTACTATTGTATTTTTGTTTTTATTTTTAAAAGCCAACTTATTTATAGAGTTAATTAAGGTTATTGACTTATTCTAACGTTACGTTAAGACTGTAGAGGCAGTAGTGGTCAAAATTTAGTTGAAAACTCTAAAGATATGAAATGGTGAACTTGTAAATACGTTTATTACAACAAATGTGTGTACATAAAGTTAATGCGTACAGATGCAGTGGAATTGTAAATAAAACGTATTGTAAAGGATACGTTCCTCAGAAATGTAACTGGCTCTGACTCTGAGACTCGGTCATCTTTTAGCCTTATGCCTCTATAATTACTATCTGTACAATAATAGGATCTTCATATATCCATGCAGATTTTCTTAGTTGATTTTCTAGGTACATGAGATTTACACATATTGAATGCAAGAGTAAGGATTGTCAAAGTTGATGGAAAAAAAGAAAAATATTTCTCATGTACTCAATCAGATCTAACTTGAGATATTTTTCTAATAATACGCATATAGTAATAATAAGCATGTACCCGGTGACTAAAGAAATTCTTCAAGCTTGTAATAATTACTAATGGATGCAATTCACAATTCCAAGGTTAAAGCAATTAAAAACACTATGCACGCAATATTTTAGATTTCATATGTACATATGCTTAAATGCATTCAATAATAAGTGTGGAAGAAATGGAACTTGAAAATTCACCTGTATTTCAATATGCTATAGGAGGTAGACAAAACTCATATGTTCTCAATAGAGAGTTATTGGATCCACAAAAGATTTTATTTATTGAGCTTGTTAGAATCTTTTACCTATACATAAATATGTAAATACATATAAATACAGCGTATAGCTATATGCAGTAGCAGCAGAGCTACAGGATCCCTTGAGATTCTAATTGTAAATAAGCATGACCTCCAGAATCTTCAGAGGGGAAGTCATAAACAAGTAATATCACACACGATAAAGTACTTTTCTTCATCCATAGTACATCTCTTATGCCTACACGTGATGCCTTTTTAATTAGATCTGGTCATAACAAATAACATTTGTTCTGTCGGCTTCCAACATATACATCCTCCCTAGTACTGAATAAAAAACGAGGAAGGAAGGAGATCCTAGCACTTTTCTCTAGCGACACATCAAGTTCCTTCCCTACTTTCAGCACTAAATCCTTCCTGGATATTCAAATTAACTATAGTTTCATTTTTGATGAATTTCATGCATTTATGCCAACATACTAGTGATACAGTTGAGTAGATTTATTCGTACTGTGCACACCTCTCTCTCTCTCAGGCATGCATGTAAAGCTAATTCGGATGAAAAAAATCTCATCTATAATTTTAGTATTGCAATGTTAATAATGAAAGGTGGTGGTGGTATGGTACAAAACACGTTTACTCACATGTGCACTTCATTCCCAACCCATGGAGATTACTTACATGTGAGGAGCGTGTGGATTTTGAAAAACGAAAAACCATACATTATTGTACGCTTGTACACTTCTAGTAGTTCTAGTGTGATGATAATCTTCCGTTTTCTGTCCAGCTTGATGGATAACAGAGGAGATGGTGGGTTACATTTGTCCTAGTAATTTGCAAGTTGTCAGAAACGTTCCTCTATAGGAACAATAGTAATTACATTATGCTCTCTAAATTTAGACATTTGATTGATTGTCGCTAAAAGTTCTTTGTCCTATATGCTATATATGTATTTTCTGTGAGATCAAATCTAATTATAGAATTTCCTCCTAAATTCTTCTAAATGAATGTGCATATTCCACGTGGATCTAATTATAGTTTAATTCATACATCGTTGTCATTGGGCATTGTTGCTCCGTTCCTCAAAAAAATGTCCAAGCATTGACTTACTCGTAGTTGTCTGGAAGAAATAAAAGGTCTATGTGCGAATAAGAATGAAGGGAAAAAATGGACAAGGTAAAAATTTCTTAAACTATTGCATAATTCCATATGGTGAATTCGCACATTTTTTTCTTTGAAAAGTTCATGGTTTATCATCTCTCTCTCTCTACATCTCATACATAAACACGCAGCAAGTCAATTTAAGAATTCAAAAGAGAGATTAATACATAGACGGTGAAGATGAGAAAAAAACATTTTTATCACAGTTTTTATCTCATTTTGATTGAAGAAGAAAATGATGAAAAAACATTATTTTTTCTCCTGATAAAGAGTGATGACTTGCCATTCATGATTTTGACTACTTTTTCCTCTCTTTCGACTCACCGAATTACGCACATAGCAATAGTAGTATAGTGTAATGATAAGAAAGACAGGATTTTTATCTTAACTTCCATATACTAAAACTAAAATGTTGTACAATGAGGTGAAAAAATCCGAATGGGAATTGAGGTTTATATATTTTATATTAATTCTATAATGGAAAAAAATTGAAGAATTTAATGCAGAAATTTTTATCTTTATGATTTGTCTGAAATTGAGTTTGAATCATCGACAAAAATTCGCCAGAGCTTTACTGTATTTTTTATGAGGGAAATGAGAAAAATGCTAATGTAAGGAAACAAGTTGGAATAAATTATACAAGGTAAGGTACGTAAGCACATTATTTTATGACGAATCTCTGGAATCCGTATCATTAATTCATCTCTCAATCATCCGTGATACTAATTAATTCAGGACAATAGTTAGCTCTAGGAATTCCAACAATTCTCATTTACATCACTAAATCCTCTTCTTAGTCATTTCTGTGTTCATTAACTATGGACATAGGAAAGGTATAGCTATAATTTATATGTACAAAGAGAAAATATATAATCTAAGAAATAAACCGTAAAATATGTTGTAATGACTTGTAAAAAAACTTTGGCTAGACAAAAATCTCCTTTTTCTCCTCCAGAACATTTCATCCTCTCAACTATAATTAATTTTCTCACCCACTCATTTATTTCAACCTCACAACTCTCTGTTGACCCTTGAGCTTATTTTTCTTCCGAAAAACTAGTCGATTTCCCAGCGACGATAAAAAATGACTTAGAGTTGTGTTTAAATCCCTATTATTGCTATTAAAGTACATGCCAAAAATTTTTCCCAGACTGATGGAGGCGTTAGATAATCCAAATAGGTTACTGGAACTCATGGACTCCAATGGCTCACATTTAAATTTCTGACATCCTTCACTTCTCCCAAGCCCTGCCGCAACTTCGAATGATCTTGATAGTCGGGATTTGGTAGCTGAGCTTAGTACAGAAGCATGAGTGATTTTACTGTAGGGGAGAAAAAATATTTTTCATGTTCAACAATGAATACAACATGTGCATAAAAAATTATGGCCAATAATTATGTATCTTCATATTTACGAAATCATGCACTGTAGAAAAACAAGGAGGAAAAAATTTACAATTCCAACAAGATTCTGCTTGTAAAGTTTTTCTGGATATTTCTAGTATATAGTAAGTAATTAATAGCTGGAGGGGAAATTGCGAAATAAATTTTTTATCACTCAATTGACTACTTACTTTAGGTACATACGTAAACGGTATGTATGTACCTGTAAGGTAATAATTGCGTGTCAATAACAAAAAATAGTACAATTGGATGTTTTTGCAGAAATTTTTGGGGGATAAAAAGTAGACAAATAATAATAATCATTATTATTACTCTTGAATCCGGTTTGCCAAAGGGTAGGAATACTTATTAGCAACTTTAGCCAATTCGCAGGAAATTCTCTCCACACATTCTTCCGCTCCTTCCACAGCTCCTTGAGACATAAAAATTGAGTTCCAAATAGTACTGGAGAATCCACGACGCTCTCCTTCCCCTCCTCCATAAGGTGTAATCACAGGGATGACAAAAATAACCACCATGACTAACGCCGTGGGAATTACAATGGCAGATATTAAAATGAGGATCACTGGCCATAGGACGATACTCACGGCGGTGTAGTCCAGATCTTCCCAAACTCTCCATCTAATTCCTTCCTCATCCTCTTTTCCATAGGTTTTTCCAAGGAATTGAGCCGGTTCTTGTTGATTACTTGGATTAATCACTCCAGAGTAACCTTCACACTGGGAGAGGATCAAAAAAGTGGTTACTATTAGAATGAATGGTCGTACAAGAGACATGCTTTATTAAAACGCAAACACACTCTAATGATTTGTTTTGAATCTTGTTTATGTAATTCTTTTGATGAGATGGATCAAAATGTTGATGATGATGATTTGACAGGAAAGAGGAAAACCCACTTGTTTTTCCTCTACATGAATATTATATTTCCCCTCTCTATATATTTTTTTATTAAGTCACTGTCTCGCCTTTTCTTTCACCCTGGGAACTTCAATGTTTCAATGGTGTTGTAAAAGTCATGGGTCTTTTATAAACTTGCTAGAAAGACTTTGGAACGCTCTGACAATGAGATCTATTTGGTCCGTTTATCATTGCATCAAGTTCACATAGCATTATCCTCATTTCATACTAATTTTTAAACCTTTCCGTCTATAATGAATTTATTCTTACTATAGACCCAATCATTCCAAGGCATGCGTTGGCTTGGGTGCATGATATTATTAATATGTGTTACTCTCCCTATATCGTACGTACTAAAAGAGCGGATTTAATTTACTTTTTCTAGACCAACTTTATTTGGACTGGGTTTTAGCACTTTGGATGCCCCACACTATATATAAAAGCCTACTGACTCTGAATGTGACCTGTGCATATGAAGTTAAATGGCAAGGTGGAGTGGATTGTTTGCAAATAATATTGTACATGATATCAATATCACATTAATACTAAAACACTGTTTACCCTATATAGTTCAGCATGAGTTGAAATTGCTCTTATTTGCGCATTTAGTATTATATATAAGCCTCTCCATGTGTCCAAAGTATAGGCTTTAATTTGCAGAGCATAGCTATGTTTACTCAGCTTCTATAGAAATTATTGTGTAAAAACGTATAGGGAATAAAATATGCCGTACTATTTTTCTCGAGTAAACAATTGAGTTGAACTTCATAAGATTCTATGTAACTTATATGCATGGCTTGTTTACAAACAAGTTTGAGAAGGTTTCCTGTACATAAGATGCTATATCCTTATATATAGCTAAAACTTTACACATCTGAGACTATAGACGAGAGTTGGTGTGGTTCACGACCATCGACTCACAACTATAAATGATTGTATGAGTCACACAATAATGCATAATAATAAGATTTCCATTAGCACATTGTTGACGGAAAAGTTGGGCTAATTATCACTTGAAATTAAGTGTGCTACCATTATTACAATGATCGTCCATCCCTTTATAGTCAAATTCTCACAGCGGGGGTAGCTGTCTGTCAATACAAGCTATACACGTCACAAAACATTTTGTTACATATACAACCTAACAACCTAAGCACAAATCTTTACAATTGCAGAAGTTATATAGAAATAAATATCATACATGAAATGTGAATCAGAAAATTAGAATATTACGTGAAAATAACGACTTGATCCGGAAATATGCGCAACTGGAATAGTAGAAGGAAGACAGCTTTGTAATTATAAAATCTGACAACTTATGAGAGTAGAAGTCTTCTACTTATGAGGATATGGGTTCTTAGAATTCTCTCACTCTCAGTGATAAACAAGTAAATGGTCAATAACTACAGCAATTAACGATAGATTGAGAAATGTGGGTAGATAAGAAAAATCTCGAACATTTTATAAAATATGTAACGGAAATTTTATGGGCTTAGCATATAAATTCCTCTTCCACATTCCCATTCATAGTGTCTTGTCTGCTATACCAACAAGAGAAGGAACATCCCTGACGTGACTCCCTTACCCGGAGCTCTAATCTTTTTACATTAATACATAATGTGTGAAAAGCATGTGTACATTTACATATAGACTGGTCAGGTATAGTAGGTAAGATTATTGAGAGATATTACAGCAGCAGCTCTTGTATATGAAACATGAGGAAAGGTTAGGTTTTTGGATTTTCCTCATTTATTATATAGAGTCAGTCCTATACGGAAGACACATTTATTTAGTAAAATATGCGTGCAGGAACCTGATCCTATAATTTGTAGTAAGTTGAGCAGACATTTAAAGTGGTAGTTTATTTTATCATGCACTCCATGATTAAACTCAAGAATGAAGAACGGACTGGATTCATGTCGTCAAATAATTGTGGGTTTCATAGTTCTTTTAAAATTAACTACAATTCCTGATCCGGCTGCTCCTATGTTCAAAACTATGTATTATTTTCTATGCATTTAACTAAACTAGATGAATTTCGTTATCATGTAGGATTATATATAAAAAATTTACAGATAAAAATGTATCTGTACCTACGTATTTTTTCATACAAAAGAAAATTGATGGAGCTTTCCAAAGAATCCCTATGCCCCTATTAAAATTAGGTAATAAATTTTGCAAAATGTTACTTCTATCAACATTCCTCATGCAAAGGGGCGGGGGATGATGTTAGCAAAAATTAAAGTGGAAATCAACTAATTTGTATTCTACAGAACAGAGAATGGTTTTTTTCTATAAGATGAAACACGGACTTGTAAACTGCATTTCCCTATGGAAAGAATGGAACTGGCCAAAATCTCACTCTTTCATGTTAACAAGTTCTTTTGTGATGATGGTCATAGCAAAACTATCGTCAATTGGGCTACATCACAAATCTTCCCATTTACTACCAATAGAAAAAGTAAAATTCAAAGGATACACGTGGGAACAAGATTACCACGAAATACTCCGAGTCTGTCATCAACGATAATAAATGTCGTGAGAGGTTAAGCAGTCCTAATGAGGCGTTTCAACAAAATTCACCCCCCGATTAAATTTTTCCTCTGACTTTACCAACCCTTCCCTTTCAACTTCTGTAATGTAAAAACATAATGAAATCATATATAATTTTTTTTAAACTTGACTAATGAGTCTGTGGTAAATCCAAGTTGAAGTTTTCTTCCTCCACGTGCACATTGAAAAATTGGATGCGGTATAAAAATCCATTTGGGTTTTATTTTTAACAAATGACTTCTCCTCTCCTTTACCTTTTGCCACGGTTCAACATATCCCAGTCACCTTGGGAATATTCTGATTGAATGTCTGATTTTTTAAATTAGTAACGTGTAAAAATGCAAGGGAGGATTCTCCCGAAAGAGAAAAAATCTGTGAGATTCTAAGATAATACTGTCTGTTTATAAATTTCATTGCAGGCAAATATACTTATGTGTGTGGTAAATAAATTCTTACAAATTATACATACATATATCTACGTACGTAAATATATGTATAATAAATGCAATAAAAAATGCCTCAAACCAACTCAATCGGGTTAGTTAAAGAACATAAATAATATCTTCCCCAGAACAATCAATTATTACAGATAGAAATACATAAGGAAATTAAGGAAAGAGGAGAAAACAGAATTAATTTTTTATTTCCTACACTATACATACAAGTTCTATAGAAGAGTTCCAAGATTCACCAGAATCCTATACATAATCATATGTTAAATATTCAATTAAAATTTTAAACCCGGATTATGTCTGAGAATTTTTTAATCGCCATGCATCGTTTAAATTGGAGGAGAAGAACTTGATTTGCAAAAACACAATGTTTACAAACATCAGCCATCAGTCAAACGAAAAGTTGTAGTAAATAATAATAAAAAATATTACAAGTCGGCAACGTTAGTTGAAAACTTGTTGTTTTCTCGAGCATTTGCTATGCTCATCTGTACTTGAGCGGATATATTTTTCTATTCTAATTACAAGTAATGTGTTTATAAGATCCGACTTTTCTCGATGTACAATTATGTATTTCTATGCTCGAGAAGATGGTTGTTGATTTAATCATCTCAACACAATATGTATCAATATTTTGCTGGTTTAAAACCCATCTATCTACGACGTCATTTGAACTAATTTATATGCTTCGAACACTTCAAGCTCTTATAAGTTTTAAAGGAAAAAATTGTTTGGAAATAAAATGTGAAGTAGAAAAAAAAAGAAATGGGAGGAGAATTCATCAAAATACCCACACATCCTGACTCACTGATCTCATGATCCTTGTTTAAGCTTTGCATCTAAAAAAATACAATTCTTATATAATTCTTACATAAATTGGAAAGGGTTAAGGCTAAATAATGGTTAAATTTAATTAATATTTTTCTAAATGGTTCGTTCCACTTGAGAGGAGTTTTTAATTAATTTTTCCAACTTAAATAATTACAGGAGGAAAAATTGTGGAAAAATTCAAGCCGTAAAAATTTCTCAGTATAGAATTGCATTTAATTAGTAAAGACTCTTAATGAGTTGCATATATTTTCTGGCATCCTCTCTTCTATCCTTTTAATTGAATATTAATATCTAAACTTGATTCTATAGAGTGCAGGTCCAGTGGATTTTTCATGTTTCCCAGTCCTATATGCTGCAGTGCCATAAATTATTTATCATTGACGACATGGAACTTGCCATTTCCCCTATTACAAATGTATGTATTTATACAGTCATTTGCAATTACTATTACATAGGAACGAGTGGAAATCATGAGTGAGCTTTTTTTTAAAATGCAGGAGCCGAATAAGCATCACACATTTCTGTTAGTTTCAACACAGTTCCCAAGGGATTGAAAAAAAAAGGCATGAAGAGAAAAGCCTTTTAAAAAATTCATTCCCAATCTCATCCCAAGGCCAGAAAATGCATCCCATGAAAATGGACAAATCCAGTTGTGTCAAGTACCTTAATAAAGAAGCTGTTAGAAATTGATTAAATCATTTGCTACTATGCACTAGAATGTTCTATACAATATAAATACGTAACTTATCATTCCCATCCCCCTTTCACCCGCTTCCTCTCTTTTTATAGCCTCTTGCATTTTTCAGTAAGGAAACCTGTAGTCTATCCTTTGCAATTTCCACCCTGATTTTCCAAACGTATTCTGTATAATACAATAATTTCACATTATCATCTCACTCTTTATAGTTAAATTACTTCATACATTTCAAATTTAGTAAATTATGAAAATTTATGAAAATAGTAGGAAATCTGCTCACTTCCAGAGACCTATTTATCCACAAAACTATTTTAATTTGGCTCGCTAAAAATAATGTAATGTCTATAGGGACAATGCGAAAGACAAATCCTTGGAAATTCGTATAGTAACTCCATAAATTAAGCATAACAAAATATATGTTGGACACATATATACAAGCTATGGGGTCACATTGGAGTAAGAAAAAAAATTGATGATGAAATTGAGTCAAAGGACCAAGAAACAGTTTAATTTTATGACTTCACACATATTATTTTGAATCATATAGTGTAAACATTGAGATGAGTCCGCAGAAGAACGTCACTTACATTTAAAAAGACGTCCACGTACTAAAATATGCAGTAAGGAAGATGCAGAAAATTTACTGCAGTTCTATGAGTCATTCAGGGTAAATACAAATGTATTTACATTAGACTGAGGTCCAAACGGTCATGTCATGAATTACAAAGTAAGCGCAATGCAGCAGTAGCGGCAGCAGCATTGAATGCAATCAAAAACACCTTTAGAATCCAAATGGAAGAGACACTTGCATCTCTTTTGACCTGCCAAAATCCCAACGCCTGTAATGATAAAAACAGACATGTATTATTCTTTATTAGAATTCTGTGATTCTATAGTGTATGATTATAGGTGAGGCTTATTTATTTTATATGGGGAGTAATAATATTAATAGCAATTTAGCCCATGAGGAGACTTAAAAGCAACGTGGTGGAATTGAAATAATTGAATACGCCCATCTCCAACAATGCACAAGTCTCGTGTCAAGACTTAAACTTTGCCAATGGGGTTAAATTTCAAAGAAGTTTCCTTCATTGAATGGACTAAAAATCCTTTAAAATTCAATAGTACTTATGGATTTCATGAAAGGTGTAAATAAATAACCAGGACTTTATCAGATGAGTGCCTATACAAAAGACATTGATATGTTAACCTGACACTGTACAAGACATGTCTCTACACATAACACCGATTAAATTTGCATCCTTTCCCTTTAGATATTAATTTGTCGTCTAGGGATGGTTTCATTTTTCATCTATCACCCATCCTTTAAAGATGTAAATTTATCATTGGAATTCCTTTCATGATATGATGAATATCTGTCGGGTAATTGTCTTAACCCATGACATTTGATATATCTTATAGACAGGGAAAATGTATGGGGATTGTATATATACTTTCCTCTATATGATATTCCTGTACTATAGCAAATATAAGAAGAAGGAGTTTCCTATATGCAATTTTCTAATAATTATTGTTTGACTTTTGCATTGTTCTTGAAAGTCTCAATGTATATTTTATCAAATGCTTGTGAGAAAGACAATAATATTCGTATCACGAACTATATTTCTCCTCCTTAAGGATCTTACATCATACATTGAACAATAGCCCATGTGTATATTAAATATATATGATGGTATTTTTCTCTTGTGTGAAAAATGAGCATGATAATTCCACGGGGATACGGATAATTTTATTTCCTCCATATCAATTTTCGAATTTAATTAATCTCATTCTATCATCCTTACACAAGAGGTAGTTTCCAAGTGGCTGTGTAGAGGAATGTTGTTTTTCTCATCTTAATTACCTGCTCCGCTTGTAAAGAATCTTCCACACATTACTTTAACCATTAATTTTGATCACATAGCTTTTGTCAATATTAAAATTTGACTGTTAGCTGAGAGCTATAAGGCTCTGTATTTTATTTGTCAATAAAACTCCTGTAAACAATACCAGGTTGTTCCAGGAACAAAAGGTTAGATTGCATATCCAACTAATCCATTAACTCATAAAATATTGGATATTAAGGAAATTCTAAGAGAAAATCCCTCCCACCATTTTTTTACAATTACGATAGCTCATCCTCGTGTTTATTTTTACTTTAAATAGCGTTAAACAAAATCAATGGGTTAAATCAATAGCATTAAAAGATTTCCGAGGCAGGTTTTAGATTAAAAATATTTACACCTCGGGGTCAAATGCATTTGTTATGCATATTCTCATTAATTACTTTACGGAAAGGCTATATAGCTGTCTGAATGAGAGAAAATTTTTATAGTGGTCATTTCAATTTTATCTGTTTGTTTTTATATAATAATATCATGTCACCTCATGCTGGAAGCTGGAGTGTTTGGATGCGTGCAGTGAGGATGTAAATAAATATAGACAAATATGAAACTAATTAAGGATTGTATGAATAAATGTTTTTTTTCCAATGACCCTGATAAAAAATTAACACCGACATCACAGATAAATGTACATCCTCAGACCTAGACCTATTCTGAAGGCTGTAGTATCTACTGTATAGTGCACATGTTATGTTACGTGTTACGTGTGGAAACATGTGCGTTTAAATCTTACATGAAGATTATGAAGTGAAATCTAATAGGAAGAATGTGTGCAATGTATGTAAAAACAGAGTGCATTTTCTGCACAAATTATGACCTTACATAGAATTCAAGCATAAAGTTTTAATTACAACTTGTTCATCCACAGGTGCATTTTTCTTTGAGCCTAAACATATTGTATGTACATAATACATAGTCGTAGACACCTCACATACACCTGTTTTTCTCCTCTATTTCTCTATATGTTAAAGACATACGCTGACATGCACTCATTACATATCTAAATCTACACGAAGGGACGTGTGGGAAGTAAAAATAACTATAAATTAATTAATACTACAACTTAAGCCAAGCAAATATTTTAGCCTGATATTTGCCTTGACTCTATACACACACATCAGTCGTCCCTCAAATGACATCCATGAACTTATGGATATATTCATTCATAAAGATATCCTACAAATAATAACGTATTACCAAGTAATCCCATCATCCTTAAATAACTTTTACGCCCATACAATTTCATGGAATTGATCCTATAAACACTGTCTGGAATACAGTAAAAGACATGAACTAAAAATCATTGACATATTACGCACAGCAGGAATCACTTATTCTCTTCCTTTTTCTCTACCATACACCACATCATATCACCATCATTTTCAATTACGATTCTACTTATTTCCAGCGAATCTTACAGACAAAAGCTTTTTCATAGATTCAGGATGCAGCTTTTTTTATTTTTTTATTTATTTTATACCACCCTATGAGGCAGACACGTCAATTTCTCCTACTACTTCATACCCACGCATTGGTTTCTCCTTCATAATTCTAAAGAAAATTAGCTCATTGATGACATGTGAGAGAGAGAAAAAAAAATCCATCAAAAACTTACCTTTTCCTCCAAACTTATATCTATGGGATCTGGAACTATTACTTATTTCCAACTTATTCTCATAGACAAAAGATAAAAGTTGATCTGCACCTGAAACTTTTGACGTATGGATTTTGTATAAGAATCCACGTATGAATAAATTCACCGTAATTGTTTATCAATTTTGATGAAAAATGTCAAATGTACAGACACTATACGACTACACGTATATGCTAATTAAGTTCAACTCGAACTGACTCAAATTGAACCAAGGTTCTTAATCCTGTTTTTTCTCTTCAATTCTTATTTACATATGTACGGGAATGTGTAGATCGAGCAACACATTCATGACGCGTGATATCTTTAGCGTGAAGAAGCTTTAACAAGTTTTATGTACTTTTAACATGGAATTATATGTAGCTGTGATAAATATGTACAAGTACGTATTTACGATCACTGGAAATGAGTTTTTTTCAAAGGAGCAACAACTACTAATTTTTTTGTTTGTTGATAAAAATCCCAAAGCAACTTACACACTTATCAACAATATGAGATAAACTTCATAAATATGTATTTAAAGTTTAAATACTTGTAAATAGCCTGGAGCCCCTACATCCGCACTATCTCAACATCTCATTACGCCTGGACTAATTAAATGACGAGTTATAATTACTATAGACTACAGAGAATTCTATACATTCAAAGTATCTTACAAAGTTGCAATATCTACTTTTAGAAAAACCAGTATACGTAGAAGGGATTAGCGCGAAGGAATCTACAGGAACTATATACTGCTTGGCTCAACAAAGAAAAAGGAAGGATTGCATTTAAAAAAATATTATTGGGGGAAGCTGCGTATATACAAAGCAAACGTATATAGAAATATCCTACAACTCATGGCTTCCATTTTAACCCAAGAAGTATTTTCAATTCAAGCTATCTACATAATAATATAGGTAAATACTGTAGATATACTATAGTTTATTATGTGGAACAATTTCCATGTAAAAGTCTCATCCTGAGGTACATCAAAGTTGTTCTCTTGAATGGAAAATATATTCAAGCTAACTTGTATATATCGTATAGTAGTAGTGGCAAGGGAACTGAATACGTAGAGAGCATACCTCACAATGAATGTTGTTGAGTAGGAATCTTCCCCATTTAAATTACATTGGGACTACTCACTACCTACCACATTGAGAGTATAACCTACAAGTTACATATGTGTAAGATATACGTCAAAAACTAGTACCTTCAACAACGCATGGAGAAAATTCAACACCGAGGGTATATAAAGCTTCATGGGTTTCTCTTCACCCGGCATAATCTTTCAGCCTAACGGATGGGATATACATGACATTTCCAATCCAATATATTGAGCAATCAAAATTTAATCATTGTTCTTCAAAAATTATTATTATTTTTGGAGCATTATTTTCCGCTTACATAGCCATAACTGTATACTGGACAAGCGTATATACTCTGAAAAAAGTGAAGTGTATGTACGCGGGAGGTGTACCTGAGTTTTTGGTTTATACAAAAAAAAGGTTTTTTAAAAATAGGAACAATTGTGTCTTAAAAAAGCTTACCAAGTGCCATTTCAAGTGAATGAGTTTTAAGTGGTAAAATAGGTAATTGTGAATAGGATTATTTTTCAAAAAATAAATAATCCGTACAATCCTTTTTGAACTTGAGCTATTGAACTCTCCAATATAAAAGTAGTAGTGGTGGTGGAGGAAGAAGTTTTTATCATAACTGTAAAGAGCAAGACCGAAGGTAACAAGACTTTTGGCTGGTCCTCCGTGTCTCTCATGCAAATGAGTTACATTCTGCCCAGTCGAACCATAACCTGTGACAATTTTTCCCATCTTAATTCTTTTGCACAACGGGTGTGTGAACCGGAATAGGTAATTTTTTTTATATTAATTTATTCCTTTTTGTCTAGGAAATTTACATAAAGTCATATAGGAGGTCAGTTGCACCCATAAAAAAATATTGGAAAATTAATTATAGGAAAAGTATCCTCATCCTTATCGTTCTCATCCGACAGACGAATTAAAAACTTTATCGCAATTTTTATTACAACGTCTGCCTTGTCTTTACACAAAATGTGTTTATTTCCAAGCCTTTACCTTACAAATAGTTTGCATTGGTTAATTTTTGATCTTCAAAAGCCTTTTTTCATAATCTTTTTCAAATTTATTTTTGGGTGAAATCAGATTAATAGCAATGCACGTATATATGTGTTTGTAATGACTAAATTAAATGTAGTGACATTTTCAGCTCATGTTGTACTTACGTGATAAAAAAAGTCTACATGGAATTTTGGAATAGTTTCATCCAAATCATTTGACATATTAACTGTTTCACGTGCCATATATAGCTGTGTATAAGGCATAGGGAAATATTTCTCTATTAACTTAAATATGTATTATATCTTTCATAGTATATCAATTATTACTTGGGGTAACAATGACTTAATTAAATAAAATAGAATAGCAGGTGATGAGCTTGAATAGTACACATTGTAAGGATCAGTTGAACTTGAAATGTTTGAAGTTTAAGCCTGTATGCATAAATTTTCATGATCAACGTCAATTCCATGTCAATTTAAAGACTCGGAAATAGTTATTTTTATCGACATGGAAAAGTTTACTGTTAAAAAGTCAAAGTTTGTCATTCAATCAAGTATAAAAAATTCTAATGGCTCACGTTGTCCTAAGCATGTGTGTGCTTGGAATTTTAAATGATTCATTACGGTTTTTTCGTAAGTGGGTAAAAAATCCTTTGAATACATTAAAAAGCTTACTGAGTTACCTTTTTGTAACACATTGTGATGTTTCAATGATAATTTACTCTTGTCACCTCTCACAAACTTATCAATTTGACTGACTGACTGGATGTGTGGAAAGAATATAATATGTATATATAGTGAACGTGATTAATGCACGTTTAGTTAAACATTAACGTGTTACTTATTACACGTCTACTTAATTATGTGCCCTGACTAATGTACCTTGAATTTGTAATGTTTTTCACTCTGTATTAAACATAAAGGCACATTAAATTATTTAAATGGACATTTCATATACTTGATTGAAAATATTAGTAGAAAAAGGGATTAGTGTAGATAATGGTTTTATTCTTGGTATCAAATTTTACAGAGCTTTATGAGAAAATTTCCCGTGGAAATTACTCCTCTATGGGTTGGGACTTGATTGGTTAGAATTATAGGCTACGTCTTCCTGGACATTATAAAAATCTATCTATAGATTCATCATCACTTTTCCATTAGTTCTAAAGGAGGAAATTCCAAATGGTAAAGGTAGGTTAAGAACAGGTCTTAAGTTTCCATTGTAATTTGACGGAGGGGATGAACCTGGGAAAATTAGCATGAATCGGCGCATATGAGTTGGAAATAATTCACAAGAAATTGCTACCTTCATGAATATCAGCAATCTTGGTGATTAATGGATGTCGTTTTGTTACTATAAAGTCATGCCTTTTTCAACGACCGGAGTACACGGAGCTAAAAGAGCTTAGAGCAACTAACAATTATAATGATATTTAAATGGTGAAGGTATACGAAGCACGTGGTAGTAAAGGAAATGCCTATTCCTATGAATGTAAAATTGTACGAGGGAAGTTACATGAAGTGATTTCGTGATAGTTTTTTCTCTGGAAAAAAGCTATAGAATTATTCTACGCTGTCAATTTAATCTGACATGAACCCCCCTTTTTTAGACCACAATTTCTCAGCAGGATTAAGTCATTTTTTAGAGGGGTCACCCCAATTTTAGCTGGAAATCCAAGCCTTTTAAGTTAATGTTCCACGAACAGGTTTCATATACAGTAAAAGTCAGGTGAGCGTTTCTACCTCACATGAATTCACACCATTTTGACCACATACATATTTTTTATGAGCATAAACAAAAACGCCCTAATAACTTCATTGTGTAGGAGATATGGGAGAGCTTCCTCATGTATTTATTTACGAAGAGTTGGATATGACGGGGACTTCACGAGAACAATTCATATTTCATCTTATTTTATATGGATGCCAAGGTAAATGTACCAGTCTATGAAGTTTTACAAGCATGAAACTTATAATGTACAGAAGCTTAATAGTACGTCAGATGTTAGGACGGGAGTATCTATAAACACACGTAATATCCAAGAGACTTTCTCTATTTGGATTAAACCATAAAATTTGCAACTTATTTATAGCCAATGCTAAAAGCTAATTGATACCCCGCCCCATCAACAAACTCATGCATTATGTCCTTAATGGATTAAAAATTAGAGAGTGGCTATTATCAACGCTAAAGGTAAATAAACATAGAAATTTATCGAATTTATTCTATACCTGACCCTCAACACCATCACTTCCTTAACCTTCCGTCAAATTTAGAGAAGTGAGAGAAGAGTAAACAAAAAATAAAATGCCAAACAATAGAAGAAACAACCAAATTGAACATTTTTCACTAAAACAGCCTCTAAGCCATTCATGGTCCAGCATTATATGCATGTGTGACCCTGCAAAGAGCTTATAATCTCTAACCCTTTAGTGCCTTCCAGTCTCCCTCAACTCTTAATATTAGCGCACTAATAATATCATAAGCTTGGGTCTTTCCAAACTTATTTAGCTCCCTAGGGTTTTACCCTTCCAGACTTTCTTTCTACTTCCTTAATTAACAGGTTAAGGTTTTACTGTTTACAATGCATGTGTACATGAAATTTGAGAAAATACTCCCCTAAGGTTTCCTAATAGCTCTTATTCCAATACAATAAGTTGTGTCATAAAAATAAGGGCGCCTTTCTATCTCCATGGACACTTATGTCCTCCAGGTATTTATGTAGTTACCTCTGGAACCCCGTCCAGTTAACTCTTGATGTGATTCTAATGGCCCTGATGTTTTATGGGAATTTATAATTAACTTAAGCAATGTCAAGTCTTTCTCTCGACTGGAAAGTCTTCGCTAGTGTAAGCATGTTTATCTAATTCATTTTTGACAACAAAAGTAAACAAAATATATATTTATAGAAACAAAAATAAAAACAAAATGCTAAAGCTGTATCAATGAATTAAAAGACAACGTGGCTGGGGCATGCTTCCGTACATGTAAAGGCTGGTCAGTAAAAACAAGAGCTATAGCAATGTTTTGCAGTCTATATGTGGGGGCTGGGAGAGGAGCTCAAACAAATATGCAGCTTATATGCAGTTGTTAACCTCGTATTTCGGGTGCATTAGTAGTAGTGACAGGTGCAAGTAGCATAAATCAAAACAGAAAGTTTGTATGCATTTAAATTACATGTGCATAGGCGCATGCATTTATAGGATTTTTGTGGAGGTTCCCATTGTTGCTCACAGAAAATAAATTTCACCTGTGGCACAACCCTTGAAGCTTAACACACAGGACTGAATGGTATATAGATAAGAGTTAGTTGTGGTAACTTCTTGAATACCAATTCTGTGGAAGCACTCATTGAGAAAATCATCCTTCTCTGTAAATGCAATCCATCTCTTCCAAAAGCAGCATAGATATTTTCCATAATGTCTTACATATTTAGCTATACTATAAAAACATAAATGGCAGAGCTATAGCTAAACTATAGGGGAAAAACGCTCTTTTTGTGCACATGGTTAAAAAACCATATGAATATTAATTACTTGCTCAAAACAGGATGCATTAAAAAGGTGTGTGTTTTTTTTCGTGGTAAACAGTTAATGATTCAACATTTTCTCAATAGAAGTTATAATTTATTAGGCTTAAACAGTGCAGTATGTAAGTATATATGTATTCCGAGAATTCTGTCAAATGGAATTTTTAATAAATTACAGTTACGATTCAACAAGAAGATCACATATCTTTGACACTGGGTCAAAATGAAGACAGAACTAATACACTCGTACAGTTCGGTGAGTCTCTCTGGAATCTCCCGCTCCCCCTCGGACATTTCCTTCAGTCTCAACGGACATTTCTCAAATTCCCAAGTCGGTCTGGTGGGGAAGGATGGGGCGAGTACGACAGACGATGGCAATAACAACAATTCTACCAGCAGTATTAATGACCTTCCCGCAGAAAATAATGAGCGAGGATGCTTGTCGCAGTGGGCAAAGAATACGTTCCGGAAAAAAATCCTCTATCGGCGGGTGCCTATTTTACAGTGGTTGCCTGAGTACAATCTTAGTAAATTACTTGTGGACATCATTGCGGGGTTAACAGTCGGACTCACAATTTTACCTCAAGGTTTAGCTTATGCAACGGTTGGAGGTCTACCTCCTCAGGTGGGTGACGTAATTTTTGTCTTCATTATTTTTTAAGCCCTTTTAAACTAGACACTATTACTTGCATGCATGCATACTGTATTAATAGAACGTAGATTATATGACTTGTCAATTTCCAACGCTCTCATGGGCTAAATCGTATTAGCTCAACGGAGTACTTACCTTTAATTAAAAGACTAGCTGAAATTGTAGTTTGTCTACTCTGTGAGTTCAATATTGTATTAAGAACTGTATAAGTATTACAAAGGTGAAAATACTGTATAGTCCCGACACAAGTGATCCATTTAATAATTGACTAACAATGACAGTCCTGTATATAATGTCAACAGGAAAGGTCAATATTAACATAATCGACGTGGATCATGTGTCAATATTAGCATTATTTTTTTCTTTCTTCTCATCTCTCCTCTGATGCAGTTACATTGAAGGCTACAATCCAACTCTACGATGTGAAGCATCCTTTGTGCTTGCGCTTTGTGACAATAGTTTTCCTTACCTACGTTTTTGTGTGTAGGGAATGAAACACTGGCTCTCTTGTATATGATAAGCTGTATATAAGATACAGCCGTTAGTTGGTACACAATGACAATTTCTAGTAGTAGAAAAATGATGGTGTAAAAAGCTGTTCTCTTTGCAATGCGCAATGTGTACGTAAACTACTTCCTACTTCCCTGAATGAAACACGATCGGCTTCATTATTGAGGATGACCGGTTTAAAATAGATTGTCGTAGATGCAACATATATTTTTTTGCTTGAATATCAAACAGTTCTTCTGGTTTCACCTTTGACGTAGGTCAGAAGAATGAATTCATTCTCACGTTCGACTGAAAATGCAGTGGTAGTGATGATGTCAGTGGGGTAGCAGGCATAGTTTAGTATTATATGGTAAATGAACTGGAGGAAATGACTCGAGTTTGCGTTTAATTTCCAGAATGTGTAATTAATATGTATTTTTGTACATTTCGTTTTGTAGTATGGATTGTATTCGGGATTCGTGGGATGTTTCGTGTACATTTTCTTTGGAGGCACTAAAGCGGTCACTATTGGGCCGACAGCTATCATGGCCATCATCACACTTAACTACACCTCAGGGAAACCACCAGAGTATGCGGTATTATTGGCATTCCTGTCTGGACTCGTTACAATGTGCATGGGATTGTTTCAACTTGGTGAGTCATTTATGGTATATAGCTATACATTCAGGATATTAAAAGCACCGTACTGCTTTTAGCTCCTAGATCGAATTTTCTAGTAATTATGATAGGAGTGCAGGAGATTGAGGTTAGGTGAATTATAGTATGTGCGGCTTGGGCATGTGTTCTGTGTGTGAAATGTGGTATTGTGTATGTTATGATTAGCACAAAGGTTCATGTTTCCCATCAAGGTATTTTGCTGCTGACATGATGACATTTTTTCCTCATGAATATCATCATGTAGCAAGGATCTATTCTTGGAAATATTTGCATACTTTCATTTTCATGTTACTAGGAAACACAAGTCTCAAATATGTCATTGACATCTTCAATGATGTTTAATTTTGTGAAAATCAATATGTGTGAATTAGTATGTCTGTACATGTAATTCAATAAAAACTCGTTAAATATTAAAGCTCAATGTAAATAAATGTTCTGTGGCAAACTTGTCTTTTATGAGAATTGTATCAAAGGATGAGAATCAAAATTATAGGTTGTAAATTGCTGGAATTTTTTAAGGAAAATCTTCTTGCGATGATATTTGATATGGTAACAACGCCCAGTTTTACCAGACTTTGAATTTACAATAGCTCTGGGAATCCCACAAATAATTATTGCGTAGTAAATACTTCCAGATCTTGTAATACTGCTTTTGAAGACGTTTTCAAAAAAAATTCTGCCAGAAAATTTTGAAGAAAATATTTTAGAGCGAAGAATTTAAACCAAGGCTAATTCTTCTCCCCTCATGTAATTTCTTGAGTGTGTCAATGTGAGGAAATATTTCTATGTAATTTCATACTATACATGGAATTGTGAATAACTCTGTCAGTTTGTAAGAACTTCAACTTGAGAAAGTTCAAAGTTTAGACTTCCTACAATTTTCCTCTTTGGTGTAAAAAGCAGGAGGAAATAATACTTGCATGGATACAATTCAAATATAGTGATGTAGCATGAGATTCACAGATGATTAGATAATAGCGTTCCAAGCGATTTTATTTGCACACGCTTGTGTGTGTGTGAGAACCAAAAAAATATTTTCAAGGAAACGGAAAGTATGGAAACAAGCAGATTAAACATAATTTATATGGATTTTTTCAATCACGTTGTTCCAGCTAAAAGCTCTCCATCCTCACAATTCTACATAGAAAGAAAGGAGTTTATTAAGCCTCAGATAAAGTTCCAACTGAATGTGGGAATATGACAGTTAAATACTTCCAACCAACAATTATGTGTGATCTATACAAAATGAAGGAAATACTTACGCGGTAGCACTCGTAAAATTTTCATACCGTGCTGTCAAAAATGTTGCACATGCCACAATAATTATGACGATGTTAGTAAAATTTATAGTGCTGAAGGTCAATGTACAAATTATTTTAAACTTTTTCACTAGTATTTATTATCGTTACATTTGTATTTTTTCTTACGAGGCGAGGGTATACATTTTGTTATGACTGGAACGGCTGGTAGGGAATAGTAAAAACGCCATGCAGGAAAACTGGAGGAGACAGACAAATAATAGGCGGTTGTTAAATTATTATTTTAAATTATTTTGATAGTGATGAGTTCATCTACTGTAGTATCTGTATGTAAATACATATTAGAATGGAAATATGATTTTTTATGGTCAAATGGAAAATTTGGAATTTCATTTTAAATTTTAATCGCATTGAATTTTTCCTCTCTGTTTTACCTAGGATTCATTGTGAATTTCATCTCAACACCAGTTATGAGTGGATTTACATCTGCAGCCGCAATCACCATCTGTTCCACGCAAATAAAATCTCTTCTGGGTCTCGCTTTCCCTGCAGAAGGTTTCCTAGATGTTATCAAAGGAACGGTGAAGCATATTTCTGATATGAAGACCAATGATGCTCTTCTAAGCATTGTTTGCATTGGAATCCTCCTTTTCCTTCAGGTACATACGATTTACTAAATCTACTTTAAACTACTAAGAATTACTTAAGTCAATAGAGTTATAGCTATAAAATTGAGTTGACAAATTAACCTCTTTAACAAATTCTCTCTTGACTTTTCCAGAATCTACAATCAATCTTCCGTTGTTGCTCCGCCTGCTGCCCCGCTTTAGATAAAGTCTTATGGTTAATCTCAACATCTCGGAGCGCAATTGTTGTGGTTGGAGCTACAGTTGCATTTACATTTATCGGTGATCCACCACCAATCCAAGTGGTTGGGGATATCACCCCTGGATTACCTCCATTCCAGGCTCCAGAATTCAGTGTAACCGTAAATAACACCGAGACCGGAGAATTACATACAAAGAATTTGTTGGATATCATCTCAGAGGATGGATCGGCATTGATTGTATTGCCGTTGTTGGCAATTATGGAACACATTACAATTGCTAAGGCCTTAGCAGGGACTTCAAGAGTAGATGCTTCCCAGGAAATGATTACAATTGGCTTGTCAAATTTAGTTGGTTCTTTCTTCTGCTCCATGCCTATTACCGGAAGTTTCTCCCGAACAACGGTCAATCATTCGTCCGGTGTGCAGTCACCCCTTGGTGGAATGGTAACGGGTGTGCTGGTTATCCTTGCCCTTCAGTTTTTAACTCCCTATTTCTTCTACATTCCGAAACCCAGTTTGGCTGCGGTTATTGTTTGTGCTGTGATATTCACCGTGGACCTGAACATTATCTACCCAATGTGGAAGAGTAAAAGTATGTTGAAAAATGTTTATATTTTCAAATATCATGTTTGTATTTGAATGACTTTGTAAGCAATTTTAATAATCGTATTAATTCATTCTTTTTTTACCTTCCAGAAATGGATCTAATACCTTACGCTCTAACTTTCATCATAAGTTTACTTTGCGGACTGGCTTACGGAATTTTGGTTGGCTTTGCTATCAGTGTCATGTTCTTGCTCTATTACGCTGCTCGGCCAGGCATTCGTGTGAAACGGGGACTGGTAAGTTGCTTCAGTTAAATTAATAATTCCATTTCCAAAGAATATTTTGTAAAACTATACACAGATTTTTGTAGTAAAATATTTATTTACATATATTTTCTCTATATTGCAGACCACCACAGGTATCGAATTCATTGTTTGTGATCTGGATCGGTCATTAGTATTCCCCTCCGTTGAATATTCGCGCTACATTGTATTAAAATCAGGAAATGTTTGGGCCAATGACACTCTTCCTGTTGTCGTTGATTGTCAACATATTCAATTCTGTGATTTCACCGCTGCTCAGGTAAATCCATTAAATTTTTTTAACATCTGCGAACATAAAGCCCTGCCGTTTTTTAATGAGTTTGGCCTACTTAAGTTGAATTCAGACAAAAAAATAAATGTATGTATTTTTATGGATATTTCAGGGAATACGAAATTTATTTTTGCTCTTTGCGGAGAGAAAGCAGGAATTAATTTTGTGGAAGGTAAAACCATCTGTTCTGAGGATCATTCAAGGTGTAATGGACAGTAGTGGGACGCCGTTTAAGTATTGTTTTAATGATGCGGAGCTAGAGAGGTTGCTGGAAGGTACAATGAACAACTGTTTTTAAATATGTAAATTTAAGTTGACGCGAATTGTAAAAATATTTATTAACATCACATTTCTTATTCAAAATATAGAAATCGTACAGCCCGTGTCAGTGGAAAAAAGCAATGGAATATTGAGCGATATTCGGATAACATTCACTAATGCAGATGAAGATGAATCGTCAAACTCATCAGACTCGGCAGCATCAAGACTGTGATTGCGCAGAGAAAGTCTAACCAATGACCCTTAATAGTATTTATAAATGCTTGAGAAAGATTTTTAAGTCAAGCAGGAGAAAAAATGCTTGATCGTTCGTTTTTTTTGTCTTTGTGTTTTTTTGTACCTCCGTGTTATGTTTGCAATAATACTATATTAACCATTACATACCATATGTAGCATGTAAATAAGACATATACTAGTCGCTGACAATGGTGAAAACGTCAATACTGTAATAATTGTAGACAGCACCACCGATGACTTATATCGTGTGCTTTCTTGTTACTCTCATCTTTGATGACTCTTCGAGATTGTTTTGTGCATGAGCCCATAATATATAGAATATAGAAGCCTTTTTACTCCTGTTAAAATAGAATTTACTTTTGCTGATAAAAGGCTATATATGTATACTGAAAAAGTACGAAAGTTTGTGATGGGTGAAACCCATGTTTAACTGGGTGCTCACGCAAAATAAGATACAAGCATTTTTATTTGTAGATATACATATAACTGCAAATCTTAATTTATTTTTAAATTGAGCATGAGCATGTTATTTTACGAGCGCTTCGCTTTTTTGTTAGAGGAAGACCTTAGGTATAATTTAAATATACACAATGTGGGAGTTACCCCTAAAGTTTTGCGTCAGATACGTTTAGATCCTACAAACGAGCCGGAATTTCAATGGTACGACTGCTGAAACGAGAGAGAGCGAGATACTATTTTTATCTCATTATTCCGATTATGTAACAGTACACTTATAGGTATAGACTACAAGTTAAAGCTGCATGTTATTAATTTTAATGTTATTAATAATGTTATTAATGTAATATTGCATTAAACATGCAAATAGTACAATGTTCTGTATAGGTTTCTAACCGAACAAGTTTGTCCTGCAATAAAATTATTATTGTAATTGTTGGCTAAAAAAGCTCTACTTAAATAAAAGCTACTATGAAAAAGTACGTTTTAAAAACGTTTCAAGTTTTTTTGGACTTTATTATGAAAGTATAGCATACACAGGCTAACATATTGAATTAGAATAAAATCGGTTGCTTTCCTTTACTGAATTGAGTAATACTGAAACATTGCATTAAAATAGATGTAAACCGAAGGTTTTGCTCGGAAGTTGATATTAATGAGAAATGAGCAGACATGTGGAGGATGGAAAACAATGGATATTTTTAAGTAGAATAACGTTATTGCTGTCGGCGACGACCGCGTCCACCTCCACCACCACCACTATTATTTTCTCGGCCACCTCCAACACCACCACCAATGCCGCGGCCACCTCCTCCTCTTGATCTCCATAAATTGAAATCAATTCCAGCCACAGTCGGGGAGTTGCAGGCAACTCGCTTGTTCCTGCAATCATGACAACATGGAAGTTAAAAACCAAAAATTCGACCCACAGATAATTAATTTTTATAAGCAAGCCTTACAAAAATGAAGCTTGTTGGAAAACCAAAGGTTGTATGACAGTGATGTCATCCGAATTGTCACAGATAACGCGAGCCAAACTCACTTTTCGGATTTGGTCCAGTTGAGCTAAAAATTACCGGGATTCATTGAGTATAGTAAATATTGGAATGAATTTAATCTTTACTCACTAAGTTTAACAATCATTTGAAATTGATGGGTGTCCAACCTTCGGTAAAACGAGATGATATTTCTTCATAAAAGAATCGATCCCCTCGACGCAAGCGGGCAAACTGATCTCCAACTAAGCAGACAAACGTTGGTCCCAAAACAGCTCCATCGAGAGGCGCCTCGCCAATTCCCCCTGTAAAGTAATAATGTATGAACTTATTCAATTAAATTAATCATTCTCATGACTGAATGTGTAGCAACTTTGGGTTATAAAAAAATTTCAAAGAGGAAAGAAAATGTAAAAAATTTTTACCAGCAAATAAATCCACTTCATCTACGTTCGGATAAACACTCCGCAAGGATTCGACGACCTAAAGGGAATGAAAAATATAATTAATGGTAGAAAAAATTTGAAGTGTAAATACATGGAAAATATTAAAAGTAAAATATCATTCAAATATAAATATAATACACTTGGTTGCATAAAAGTGGCCATGTCTTCCCAGCTTTGAGCTCGTTTGAAACCACAAACTTCCCTGAAGTCGTTGTAGGGTGGAATACCGTGATCTCTAGAACGTTGAATATTTAATGAGACCAAGTCAAGGCCAAAGGCTGAACCTCCCTCAAACAAGTGATTGGTTAGCTGGAAAATAAATATTCCAAACAATATTTAAGTTTACTTAGGTGTACTTATTTGGAATAACAATTTATTTGACAATTAATTTTTAAAAATTAATTAGGGGGAAAAAAGTAATTTACAGCATCTGTAACGAAATTATCAAACTTCTGGCACTCTTGAGTAGCCAAACCCCGAACTAAAGAATCAAAAGAGTCGTAGAGCTCAAATGGAGCGAACTGGGTTTTTGCAAAGGAAGTGGATGACCTCACAGCCCCAAATTGATTGAATTGTCTAAATTGTGTTTTAAAAAAGTTGGTTAAAATCAATTTTATCGATCTTTACTGATCAAGTAGTGGAACCCCTGGTTGAGAAAAGACTTACTGTACAATCCCCTGGACCAAAGTGTGTCCGAATCTAAAAGCTGCACTTGCAAACTCATTAGTGATGGAAGGATCAATTTTGGAATTATATAATTTAGTATGACCCGACGTCCTTGGTGATAGATCAAAAGTCCTCATGAACTCCGGTCCCAGAATCAAAGGCAGGTACTCGTTATACGTGATGTGTTGCTGTTCTGCTATGACGATTCTCCTTGCTTCTTGATATAAAATCTCATCACTCCAGTTGGGATTCATTACCTCAAGAATTCTCGCAACTCTATTATGCTCCCTCATCCAAATTGTATGCATCACTGCCAATTCCGTTTGTTCATTGACTCTGACGTCACCTGCCCGGAAACAAAATTTCTGCCTGGTGTTGTCTGAACACTCTCCAGGGTTACCTGGGAGCAAGTCCCTGCCTCTTGTGACTTGGGAATTTTGTACAGATAATCGACCCCCAACAAATTCACGCAAACTTCTCGCCCTATCATCACTTGAACCGTAGACGTTAGAACCATCCAAATAATGAGAGATTTGATCAAGTTGCTCTCGCGGTCCGAAATTACATTCCCGACGTGGAGCTGGTAATGACCTGCGGAGTCATGCACATAAATGTAATAATTTTTTTTCTATATTAGTATTTTTTAAATAAAATCCAATAAAAACAACGGTAAATATTCATACCGAACAAACTCCATACATTGCTGACGGAAATTCGAGTAAAAACGGTCATTGGCCGGAATGTCAATAGGGAAGCAATCCGGGTGTCGTGCGCTTGCTTGTATGTGTTGGCCACTCTGGCAACATGCAATTCCTGTATTGTTGGCCCCCTTCACAATGGGTGTGTGAGTTAGGTCATGGTCAACAAACTGACTCCATTGCATTAACATAAGAGTCAAGTTGTTATAGGGTCGATTGTCATCAGGGACGTAGGCAGCGCTCACTTGACGAGGCGAGGGCAACGGAGACCCATTTGCTTGCACCCGTGGAGAGTTTATACCTTAAAATTAAATCATTCCTTAAAATTAATCCAAAGTCTCTTACAAGGAATGTAATTCACATGTAACGCTCCGATTTTCAAATTTTCTTCAAAATATGTTAGAACAACTCCCCACTATTACTGTGATACATACCTTCCATCTGCAAATCGCATTTTGAATTTTTTAAAAATTCGCAAAATTTCG
>JAQFXU010000283.1:0-64328 GCA_034693705.1 Spatulosminthurus flaviceps | reverse complement strand
CTTTCATTGATTACTTCAGCCCCACCACGTTACTTGTAACTTTCGGGGTGGTTACAAATATTGCAGTTACATTGATCCTAATGGAATGAATAACTTACCTTCTTTGTGTAATGCTTCTTCAAAACTGTCAATTTATCCAGATACTGGGAAATTAATTTGAAGTAGCATTCACTATTCACTCTTTCATCACATTCAAAATTAAACAAGTTGAGGCAAAAAATGCAATACGAAGATATCGCGCATAGCAAAATAAGAATAACATTATTATTACGAACTTGATTTGAAAATAATGCTAAACTGAACCTTCGAAAAAAGAAAAATCCTAAATTGAATAAATTATGTTAAATATTATATTATAAAAATATACTATATTATTCTAAAATTTTTATTATTTCTCTCAAATCATTAAAAAAAGAGTCACTTCGTAATCACTTTTTGCAATGCGCACGATTTATGTAGTTAAAATATAGAAATATACTGTTTAAGGGTACTAGCCCTGGAGGCCCGATCATGAAATTTTGCAAGGGAGTTTATACATAATGAAACGATTTTGTGCAAATTTTTTTCAAAATCTCTTTGGGAGAACACCTTTAAAAAAATCCCTAATGCTTTTCAAATGGTGACCATGCAGCAACTAAGTACCCGAATTTGTTGAAAACATTGAATCTCTTAACAAGTATGGGGACTTGAAGGGCACGAAAATTCACGTGAATGTAGTTTTTCCCCGCATCGACTTTAAGCCCTTGATCTTTGAAATACACCTAAGGGTTCTGAAGTTATCTGAAAATCTTTTTTTTCGCCACCCTAGCAAACGCAAATACGAGCTTGTTTTTTTGCGCAAGCGAATGATTCAAAAGTTGAATATTCTACTTCTTGTGAATCAGAAAGACGCATCTTGGTAAAAATTACGCAAAAAGGGGATCAAGAATATCAAGAAACTTATATTAAAATTCTAACAATTTTACTAACGTTAAATTTTGCTTATAGTTTTATTCAAGGTTCACCTTTTTTGCACAATGCAATGTATTAAATTTACAGCTTTGAGCCACTTATCTTTTCAATATTTCCAACGTTCAAAAATGATAAAGGAAAGGGCATACAATTACTTTGGATTCAGTGTTTAAGAATAATGAGCAGGAATTAATGATTGTTGATGATTGGCATACTTCTTTGAGCATGCGTAATTGCACAAGTAAATATGAATATCGAATTATTTATGCAGTGCGATAACTCTTCTAGTTTCTACCCATTTTCCTGTTTTAATGTTCCCTTATTTCCCCTAAGGTTCTTTCTTGAAACTAATTTTATAACCATGTTTTAATGAAACATAATAACATTTACAATTTATTCCTGTAGAAAACAAAGCAATTTGTATAAATTATATTCCAACAGATTTTCTAAGGTATTAAAATAATTATTTTGGAGCCCATGGAGAATTCTTATTGATTCTACTCAATTTTTAGACCTGCAAAAAATAAATACATTTTTATGAGCGAACTGAATTTTATGAATGTAACTACAATATCTGTCCATTCAAACTCATCGCTTCGCTCATTGAATGCACCCGATTAATTGGGTGCAACCGGGATTTTCTTTTATAAATCCCCAACGCTTAGCAATCTTAACAAGAAATGTCATGAAATTACTTTGGATTCAGAAATAAATATAATGCACACAAATTGGAGTAGCCCCGTAAAATACATATTCCTGGCTTCATAAGCTTGAGCTGTACAGGAAATAAAAAGATAACGGATTTTCAAAACATGCTATAAGTTTTCCACGCAAATGATTGTAAACGCTATTTCTTGTGAATGTGCTGGGTATAAACTTTTTGAAAGTAATAGCCAAGATTCTAACGCATGCAATAAAAATGCTCCCTTGTAAAGATTGAAAATTCTTTATTTGTGTTGATAGTTTTAGATAATCCGAGTTTTGATCGACAAACATATTTCCTAATTTTACTTGACATGTTGACATATGCATATCTACGTCATTTTTTTACATCATTACATCCGAGATATTTCATTTGAATGCTACACCTTGTTCGATGTATTAATCCCAACCCATTTGAGTTTGTATGTAAACAAATCAGTTCATGTTGTAAAACCTTTGCATGGTTTCTTGTAGCTTCAATGCCGTTTCATATTTTGTGTCACAAGTTAGATGTGAAAAACCGCATTTTTTCGTGTGTATTTTAGCATGCGTAAAGCTGCTAAATGTGATGTGCTTAAGCAGCGTTCTATATTATCAAATTTGATTCTTTTAACTCTCCTCAATTTTAAGAGAGCTTTGGAACCTCTTTCAATACATTTATGACCATAAATGCGATTTAAAAAAACGTTTTCTAGAATAACATTTTGCTTAGAATTTCATGGTAAACATCTTCATCACGTTTTAGTGTATATTAAACATTAACGTAGGAAATATTTGCAATATAATTTGTAGACTTAAATTGATTTTTTAGAATAAACCTGCTATTGTTATACGTTAATATTCACCACCCACCGAATCAAGAAAGAGCTCTCAATCTGTCAATCCTTCCGGTGTCCGGGCCTGGTGAGATTTACCGTGTTGAGTCAAATTAAGCCGCAGGCTCCACTCCGGGTGGTGCCCTATTGTAATATTATAAATACTGTGTCATTTGGCAAATACCGCTTCGGTGTCAGTGAAATAAATTTTCTTTCTCTCTCTAATTGTAAGTATTCCAATGCTCAACCTTGGCACGGTACCACATAACGTTAACCTCGACTGGTCAACAACAATTTAAGTTGATGCGTTTCCGACCACTTAGGCTTTACATTTTGCAATTTCCTATTGCTCCACTTCAAAACGTTAATAATAATAATAATAATGCAAAACAAAATATTATATTGCTGACATCTGACAAAAACCATTGAAACGTTTTATGGCCCATAAAATCAGAGAGATGTGATAATAGACTAAAGGTTATATTTCAAGAAGGAATAGAAAGTGCAGCGACGTGATTCTGACGAGGTTATAAGACTCTTATTATGTTTACGTTCGAAGCCTCACTCAAACACTTATCTCTCTGTCCAGTAGTCCACAGCAGTCTTATCCTATTGATGTTAATTAAGGTCAATGTACACTTATCGCTTACCTTTTTCTCTCCTGCTATTTAAAGCCTAGCTTAGCTCATGACCATTGGGTCAAGTTATTTATGTAGTTTGATTCCTCGCTTGCTTTATGTAAAATTCCTAACAAAAATGAATGTATGACTTTTCCTACCAAAAATAACCAGTCTCCTACTCGCCGTTGAGAACGAACAATCTCATGTAAGAATTATTATTATTCGGCTAAATTCATGACATATGACCGCCAACGCGAGTTTACAATGATGGCCCCAGAGAGCCGGAGTTACTCATAGATAGTACGTCATACATTGAACTTTGTAAGTAAACTGAACTAATAAAGGTTAAGATGGTTGACAACTCCGACAGACCTTAACAGGTAGAGGTTGGAGTATAAGCCCCGATATTTATTTATTATTTTTATATTCTCTGAGTAACAGAGTGCACCAATCATCTTACTTTTATTCCTTACCCAAGCTCCTGGCCGTTATTTTTGGAGTCGGTAAAAGTAAATAAATATTTTTTATTGCTTAGCATTGTAAAGCCCTTAAAATGTAACATGTATAAATAGGATTCAATAACTATGTAATTATTTTTTCTTACAAGTCATTCCATCGTATCCATTAATTTTTATCAAACTTTGTGTACACTTATTTTTTCGAAATTACTATACTCATAACACAATAATAACATATACTCAATTATTGTGAACTTACCGGAATTCCTATATTATTTAGAGCGCATTGACACAAGAAATGTGTGACCTTGTATTGTAGCCAATTTATAATAATAATAATTATTATTATTGTTACAAAATTCCCAAACCTACACTAATTATTCTTGTAATAATTTATCAGATAAAAAAGCATGTTAGAAAAATTAGTATTACTTTGCACCTTTTATTAAATTATTCAGGGAGCTTCGGCCACTATAAACTCACGGTATCGGGCAATATTTTCAGAGAGCTCTGAGGGAGAATTAATTTGAGAATAAGTCGTAACCGTAAATGCAATTTTAATGAATCTTTCCCCAACTCCATACTTTTTCAGTCTCATTGCTCTTCGCCCAACATATAAAATAGTACTATAGCCGACTCCATCGCAAAACTCTACGAATTAAATGGCATTTAGAAATGGAGACAAAGTAAGGGAAAGAAAAGGCATAGGAAACTGAGAGTTTCTTGGAAGAAGGTGAACGGTATGGGCTGTGGGAAGAGGAGCCCCATATCCGTTCCTCTCAAGCTTTTAGTAGGAAGCAAGTGAAAAGGTAACTTCGTCTACGTATGTATCCACAGGGCAAACCAGCATTAGCTATAAGCACGGAAGGTAGGAGAACTGACGTCGGTTCCTCCAAATCCGATAGCCCGAGAAAGTCTGAAGATTCCGGCCCGCTTGCGTATTCCATGTACTTATAACTCATAAAGTTGTGGGGGATACTGATGATTGGAACTAGTTTCTAGTAGGTCCTCGGTTACGATAGATCAGCATAATTTTTTAGCGGACGGCTCATTTTAAAGCTTTCTATACACTCACCCAAACTCAACACACACACAACCACCCCACACTGAACAAATTCTTCATTGCTGTACTTATAGCCCCAAAAAAAAAAGTTCTTCCTTTCTCTTACTACTTCTACTACAACAAAACTACTACCGCAGAGAAAATGTGTCGTCCGCTTGCGTTTCCTCTCCACATTTCATTTTTCATTTACTCTTCTCACGCCTAAATATTTTCACATCGCATTGGAAAAACCAACACAACTCTCTTGGCTTCAGTAGGAAAAAGTCAGTGCACACGTAAAGAAGAGAGCGAGAGAGAGAGAGAGAGCTCCTGGCACTGAGTTTTATCTTCAAGTGACAACTTTAACAGGCTTCCTCAGAAAATATCCTCAGTTTTTTGTTTACCATATAGAAAATCCGCCGCTAAGATCACATATATATACTCCCGCTCCGACAACCTCTACAACATTTCAACACTCCTATCAAATTACAAGTATCATCCCACACAATATCTATTATATATCTATCAAGGAACAAAACTTACAAAATAATATCATTTCAAGGGGATTTCACTTTGTTAGTCATAATAAAGTCTTAAGGTCTTCTCATGCCTCATCCACAATAAAGGCTTATTTTGTGAGCCTTTTCTTACACAACATTTACCAAGGACGTCAATTATTAGTGATATACTTTATTTGAACCCTATGCTCTCTCCACAAGTTGATCATGTGTGAAAGACGTGTGTTGACAATCATTTACTAATTATTACATTAGAAACAACTTTGTGCTAACTTTTCTCCCTCCACTGCAACTGATACGAAAAACCTTGATATTCAACTTAAACTCTTCCAAAATTATATAGAGCGTAATCTACAAACAACGGGATTTTCAGGCTCGGCTGTTGGAGCAGTACATGGAAGTAAAAGGAATTATTTTCCAACAAGTGAAATCATCAATTTATCATTAGAATTTGTGGGGGATTCAAATTTTAGAAGATTAAATTTCCCTTGGAATATATAAACTACGTACAAGATACATAATAAATAATTTATTTTATTAATCATGAAGCATTTGAATACTTGTAAAATCTCTCTGTCAATTTCTCACTCTTATTGTTTGGAATACCAAAGGGAATTATTTGGACGTAAATACGAATTAGAATATATTCATTTGACACCCTCGTCTAAATCCAGTTTACATTCATGGATTCCTCTTTCACCAAAGGATCTTCTGGGGAATCGCTAACATTTTAATAGGATGCCAGCGGAATTAATTGAAGGTAAGTTTTCAATACGTAACAATCTATATAAGTTTCCACTTATTGTATCTTATCCGATGAGCATTTACATTTCAGACTTTTTTAGTAAAGGAGGATTTGGCAATTTAGACTTGTTTCCCAATATATTGCCATCCTTTCTTTCTACATCCGTAGGGGCCCCTGACGCTAAATTCCAGCTTAAGTAATAATAAACAAACTAAAAGTTCCCCACACACACAAAAAAAAACAATTTCATAAACATCCTATTAAATTTCCACCATTAACTTATACCATGAATTTTTTTTAGTACAGATGTAAAATGGGATTTTTTTTCTCTTAGTAGTAAAATAATCTTTCATCTCTGAGGTCGTCGAGAATAACGGATAGGTATTAAAATTCCATTAGAAAATTGAAAAAATTTGTACTTGTTCTTTGTGTAATGAAATTTGTAAGGAGATTTAATAGGGAAAACAAAAGGGATGAACAGACGTGGGCGGCGGGAAGTATTCTCATTAAAAAAGACAAAGTTTTTTTCATGTCCTCATGGAAGCAATCAAATAGTTGATAAGTTTGGGCTTTAGGGATATTAAGTTGAAACTAAATGAAATTATGAACATGAAGAAATTATCAAGTAGAAGATTTTTTCCCTCCTTCCTTTATATATTCATTCTCTCTTCATCCTATCTTATAGGGCAACTTTCCTTCCAAACATGTAGAGTTTATCTCTCATATCTCCTACTAGAAAAATTAATACTTGACTATATATCTTTTACTCCAGGGACTAACTGATTCTCCTCCTATGAAAAGAATAACAATTTTGTGGATGAGGAAAAATTGGGCCAAAGAAAGAATAATTTTCAGATATTTTTTTTCTCTCTCGCATTTTTGATTTCTACATATATTTGACTATGTGCGTATTTTTAAAAAAACATATCTCTACTCAGAGGAGAATGTATTAAGGAAACATTCATACTTCTTTAGACTTGAAGATTGTTTTCTTTAGAAAGTGAGGAGGGTTGGTAAGAGAAATCCTCTCCTACAGTCAACTTTCTTTTGATTTCCTACGTTTTCATTCCCTTACTTTCTCTTTGACTCAAAATGGGAAAGTTTTTTTTTCTTGGCACATATTTTCCTACATATATACAAGGCTCCTGTCTTTTTTTCATCTCTTCTGACTCTAAACTTTCAGCTGTGTATAAATAGGGGTGATTGCTTCAAGTTTATCTCCCTCGAGGTACATTATGATTTCCTGAGTACACACACATGGTAGGAAAGCTGACTATGAGTAGCTGGAACATATAGGAAAAAAGAACAAGTGAGTGAGGGGAGAAGCGAGAGAGGTGAAATAGAATTACACTACTACACAGCTTTAGTATTTCCCCCCCCCCTGTCCTTGCATTTCCACCTATTGAATTAACCTATTACTCATAGTGTGTTGTAATTTGGACGGCACAACTCATCTTGGTTTCTCCTCTTTTCACTTCTTTTTCCCTCTCTCTCTCTCTCTCTCTCTTTCTCTCCCCTCCTGTGTCAAACCAATTGAAATTACTTTGCTCTCTGTCACTGTCTCCTACTACAACTCCTTTGAGTTTTCCCATACTACTTCCTATATCCACGTAGCAGTAGTATCTACGAGGAAAACTAATAGTAGCGTGCTATTTCTTTCTACTATATGCTTTTTTGGTGCAGGCATTTTTTTTTGTTTTGAGCCCCCCAAAAAAACTCATCCTTGTGTAAGTCAAAACGAAGATAGGAGTGGGAGAAAGGAAGACAAAGAAGGGTTGTTTGGTTGACCTTCTTTCCATGTAACAACCTTCCCACTACCACTGTCTACCATTCCGACGTTCAGAACGATCGGTAAAAATTATCCTTTACATATTCTGCACGGTGACAAAGTGACAACTGGGACTACCTGTCTCTCTATCTCTCTCCTCTTCTTCTTCTTCTATACTTCCCTCGTACTCTCATCTTGGATTACTTTCCACTCACATTCCTCCAAACTCATTCCACTCTTACCACTACTACGAACAATACTCTTTTAATACATGGATACCCCACCGTAGTATGACTTTTCTTCGTATATAGCTATCTATGGGAAGCTCATCCACCTGCAGAAAACATTCCTCTTGTCTTCAAACTAAGTTAGTTTATGTTTCCCTCTGAAGTTACACATATCTCCAATATTTCCACAAGGCTAAGTTCCAGATAACTAAATCCATATGTAGTTATGTTGTTTGGTTTAGGCTGAGCCTATATACATATAGTCTTCTGCTTTGAGTCCATACTGTATAAATAGTAATGTTACCGCTTTTAATCTGGGTTTGGGAAAAAACTGACAGTCTACAATTTTATATAAACTGGATGAGATTTTTTTCTCCATATATTTACTTACGGAGTAATTTTGTGTGTAGAAAGGAAGTGGATGAGGCGCAAAAGTGTATTCCATAATTTAAGAGAGAGAGAGAGAGAGAGAGAGAGAGAGAAATGTGTAATGCTCAAGTTTTTTTGTGTACATTATTATACCCTCCTGTCCTGGATAACTTATACGAAGTTTCTGGGGGTTTTCAGAAAAAAGAGAGAGAGAGGAGAGAAAAAGAGCGGAACATTATGCAATTTGAATGTGATTTTCTAGAGTATTTCACAGAGAATTTCTTTATTCCTTTTTTTATATAGATATAGCTGAGCTTCCTACACAAACGACGAGTCTGTAGTAGTGCAGTGATGAAGAGAGTCTGCAGCAATTTATACTCATATCTTTTACAATGTGTCTGCAAAAGGCCGAGAGTATTCTCTCTGGGTAGTGAAATTATGTATCCTTGAGAATTATTCCAAGAGAAATACTGTTATTACTGTCACTGTCTCCGTCACTGACTCGATAACTCATTCCGAACAGAGTTTGTATTTTTTTAATAAAGTCTACTACGTAAATACATACATGGTTGTGTATAGTGAAAGAGCTTCAACCCGTCAGATATTTCCTAGGGAGAAGATAAATATTATTACTTTAAAATAATCTTATTGCTTGGATTGAAGGAAATAAGCTTCATCATTGATACAAATCGATAGGAGGTTGAAAACAAAATCCAAGTTGATTATTTTTTAGTCTATTTTTGACTTCTCAGCTCCCTTCTTCTTTCTTTCCTATATCTCGGATCTTCAATCTCTACTGGACGCTTACAAATCCATAGACTGATCCTCTAAAGCTGGTATTGCTTTGGTTGCTTATTCTGTGTAGTCAGGGTAAAGTTATTAGGATGGCTATATATATGGTGTTCATGGTTTAAGGTTGAATAGAAACTGTGATCAATATCCGTTTAGTGAATGGCTCCAAAATGGGCTATAGTATATGGAAGTTAGTGGATGAAAAGAATGGAGGAGTGGGAGATGAAGGGAAGCAGAAAAGGGGTAAATCCCCTGGACAGAGAAACTAAAGAATATTCTCATTAGAATTGCTTATAATATTAGTTATGGTTGATTGATCCTAATCCTCTGAATCGTTGATGGATAAGATTTCCCTGTAAATTTACATTAGAAGGGCTTTTAAAGGATATGGTAAAGAGAGTAAACGTATCCTGTGAATAAACTTTTAATCAATTTTCTCTGTCGCTGTCTCTCCTCTGTCTCTCGCTCTCTCTCTCTCTCTCTCTATCTCTCATCGTCGTCTGTCTCATTTCCTCAATCACACTTTTCCTCCGTAAAATGTCTTCCTTGAGGACTTCCTTGTAAGAAAATCTGCTATTACGTAAGCCAGTAAATGTATTTTGACAATGCTCATGATATCATTTGTATCTCAGACGGAACTATTTATAGACGTGGACGTAAGCAGTGACATCCACAAGTTTTGTCTTTTGCAATGTTCTATAGAGCGTTGGTTCTAGAAAGAAGATCCAAGGAGTAGAATAAACAATAATAAAATTATTAATTATACCAAGGATTTTGTGATCAGCAGTGTATTTTATTCAACAGTCTCAAAACCAGGTATCCAATAGTTTACTAATATTAACAATTTAGCAAACTTATTGACTTGTAAAAACATGAATTAATTAGAAAGGGTTTAAATACTAACTATTATTTATATAATAGTAATTAATCTTGAAAACTTGTAATTAAATCAGTGTATTCGAAAGAAATTACTCATAAACCTTCGCACTCCTTTTTGATCGCTTAATATAGCAAATACATGCCCATTTACCCAAAAAGCGGAGAAAACCCTGAGGCTACAATAGGAGAGTTGGTGTCTCCGGTTCTCCGACATACACACTCACTCAGGTAGTACTTGAGCTAGGGAACGTACGAAGGGGGGTTTTTGTCAATTTTAATATACTTGCTCAGAAAATAACCTGTAAAATTCTATACTATAAATACAAAACTGCTCCTTATACTATTTTTTTCGTAAACCAAGGTTCTGTCGTGGTAAGCGCTCCTCTTCTTCAATCGGTTAGAATTCATGCTGATCGTGCTGATGATAACGTCTTGTAGTCTAGGACAGATAATTTAGACATGAAATCAATAGCTTGTTCTTCCTTCCTATCTTGTTCATTGCTTAATTAACAAGAAATATAAAAATACTACATGCGTCACCAGCAACTCCTGGGAAATGATATTTGCGTTGATATACACAAGAATAAAGACATGGGAAGTACGTACTTGTTTTACAAATTTTTTGATTCATACAACGTTATTTTGATATACTCAAGAATAAAGACATGGGAAATACATATTTGTTTTCTACAAATTTATTGTTTTACGAAATTTTTGATACATACAACGTTATTTTTAATGTTAAGCATCCACTCCCTTATGGAATTAAGGGCAGTGGAGAATTTGGGCTGGAAATCCACTTTATTATGCCACTAGCAGTGCCAACAATGTATGTATATACTGTATGCATAAGCAGACAGGGTGATGAACATTTGCACATGAAATATTTTTGGAAGGAGCCTTAGAGTGAGCACCTTATGGTCACTAATTGGTAGCCCTTATTTTTTAGAGGCTTTAATGACAGCATCAAAGATATGAAGTAGAATTCAATGTCTGCTTAAAGTTCCAAGCGCCGCACATCAATTCACCAATTTCACCATCCCAGTGAGCTTTTTGGTGTGTACATTGAGAGTGGATGCTAATAAGCATTGATAATCGTATCATACTTATTTACGTTTGCGGTGATGCCCAAGCTTGTATGTGTAGTTTGAGCAATGCCGAGAGGATAAAAGTAGAATTTTCTCTACTTTTACTCACATTCAGTCGTAAAATAACCGAGTGCTGCTATTTTTATTGCCGGATTTTATGAAGGAAATACATACATATTGGAAATTGGAGATGGCACAGTTAGGATGGTGTCAGAGATCTTGTCCGAGGAAAACTTTCGTTGTGGGAGCTGGAGCAGTAATGAAACCATCTCCAGCAAATACGTTTTTCCATGTAGTTGATCATCAAGTGATAATTTTAGCATTTTGAACTTTTTCCTCACAGTTTGCCAAATAAAAAACGAATTCAAGTACCTGAGTTCTTCATCACAGCTTCATCTCAACTAAAGTGTACATTTGGCAGGAATCATACTCATTGTTTAGTTCAGAGTAGGAATGACTCGTAGTCACTTAATTATGTATAAAACATTGTAAACATATACAGCTATCGAGCTATCATAAATTACAATTTTTCATTTTAAAAACTTTTCCAAAATTTTCAAAATTAAAAATTTCGAAAAATAATTCTCTGCCTACATGTGATTACAAGGGGATTCCAGGTCAGAGAAATAAAAATAAAATCAATAATCGTTTAAACTGAAAATTGACTAAAGTTCTCGATAAGAACAAAGTGATTTCAATACAGTTTACTTATCATGAGGAGATTTGGAGATTTTGTGTGCATGAAGTAAAATTATTAAACCTCATTTACCTATTGTACGCTTTTCCAAGGGAAAAGGCAGTTTCTTTGTTCGAGAACAGAATTGCTTGCAGCTACGATTTAGATGAAATATGCCTCTACGCCAGGCTTTTTTCTCGTCCCAAGTAAGTAGACTAATGGTGGTGACCACTTGTTGGCCATTAAGATTTGACCAAAATCCTAGCAGGCATAAGTGGATGGATGTTAAAGCTTGATGAGTATATGTCTCGCCTTGTATTTTACATCTCCTAAGTTACATATGGTTAGGACAAGAAAGTGTTTCGAGTCTTCACATTATTTCTTCTGATGGCGATAAATGAGATAGAACAGTGCATACTGAAGCATGAGGAAATGTACTAGGACAGTGTGCGTATAGTCGTAAAACTGGTTAATTGAAACGTAAGAACATACTCTGCTTATTTGGGATATATATTTTGGTGATAGGAAAAAATGGCTAGAATCGATCACAGCCCATCTCTCGCGGGCAAGTGGTTATTAAGATATGATTGTGAAAAAAACTATGACATGTTTAGTATCGACATGGAGTCCAATTTTTATGAGGAAATCTGATGAGCTGGCTGAATCTTACTCACGTTCCGAATCATCCCTTTCCTAGGGAAATGTATATACTCTTTTACTTATCATCTCCTCATTGAATAGGACTCATGTGTATAGAAAGTATAAAGGGAGAAAGTACAGGGTTGCACGGAACCATTGCCCTACATTAATAACCAATAAGATTCACAGCATGATGGAAATCAATTGCTAAAGTTTCAACATTTCTCCAACTTTAGTATTTTTTTTCAAAATTATAATATCATTAATCTCACTCAGATGTTTGGTTCACTGGATAAGTTCAACGATCTAGCATAGCTTTTTTTCCTCCTTAATTCTCATGTTTCACGTTACTTTTATTTTAATTTATTTTCCTACAGCTATTAAATTCAAAGTCATATAAACTAACTCATTATACATAGTTTAAAATTGGAAGAAAGTTGGAGAAAGTCTACGGGACAATTCTCTAAGGCATAAGGGATAAAATTAATCTTTAAAATTTATGATTTTTAACTCATTTCAACTCTAGTATATGTATGTGTTAATTTGAAAATCATTTCCAGGAATAAAAGATTGTGATCTTCACAGACGTATTATATAGCATGGACGGAATAATTGATTTTGGTGCATGTATAATTTAATAATGAAATAGCTATGAAAAAAATTCTACTAAAAACATACAAAACAACACGAAAAATATTTTTTTCAAAAAGACCACCCTCGCCTCCGATTAAACATGTGCATATAGTAAGGACTGCAGAGGTTTTTTCTTCAGCCAACCCTGTAAATGCGAGACGAGGGATGTATTACTTATATTTATCTCACTACACTATCAAGAGATAAGTTTCACAGTAAAAAGCATTTCGAGTCCGTGAGGGATTCTAATCTTCATGTGGATGCCCAGATTTTTTCCTTCCCCAGATCATACGCCAGTTTTTGTCCCCTTCCTTATCTCTCACACAAGAACTAAACGATTTACTTCATTTTCTCTCTCCCTTCTCGTCACATGTATACCACATAAGCAATTTTTTTCTTCCACAAAAAAGTAAAAGTAACTTTCACCCAGTCTTTCCAGCTAACATGAATCTATGGGAGAAAAAACGGGAGGGCTTCAACTCCAAGAGAGCAAAAGCTCTAAGCTTTTTCGAGTAGTGCAGGATTTAATTTGAATTTCTAAGCCTTCTGTAAACTAACCTTTGAGAAGTCTTCTCCCATTGGCACTCGTTAAATTTCACTTTTCCTCCCACACTCCATCACATGTTACATATATTTCTATACGAGTAACTTTCTCTTTCACAGTGCATGTAAAATTTACATGCAAAAATTTAACCTATTATCTAATAATGCTCAAACTAAAGATTCCCCATTTTACGTAAATAATAAAAATTCCATAATTTTTTCACACATTTACTTTTCCCTTTACTTAACCCTTCATTTCAAGTAATTATTACTTTTACTATATTTAATGTTTCAATACTGTTTGATTATCCTTTTTTGAAAGAAATATATTTTTACATTTTACGGGTTATTTCATAATACTTGTAGTAACGATGTAATAATAATTACAATCCGCCACAGCATTACGCGGGATTTTACTTTGACACAGTTTTTTTTCTAATTCCTTCTCTACGGGCACGTTGAAGTAAGGTTTTTTTTATGCTGCGGATGCTGATATGAAAAATAGAAGGATTTTACTTGACAAAATCCTCACATAAATCGAATTCAATGCAATTCAACTGATTTCCTCTAAAGAAAAAGTGGATAAAGTGAGGGGGAAGAAGATGAAGCAGAAGGAATTCTTGCAACATATGCAGAAAAATAGTGGGAATTCTTCCACTATCCTCCTAATACTAAATGCAGCATCATCACACAAGAATTTTAATCTAAAATCAATTATTACCAAGGCAATGGTCGAAAATAGAAAAGCAATAGAAAAGTTTTAGTATCACTTTGTGCACTCAACTATAGACGTTAGTTGAATGTGAGGGCTCAAAGCTCCAGCGCTTTAGTTACAGTTACACACACACACTCTCTCTCTCTCTCACACATTCACAGTCCAGACAACATTATTTTCTTTTTGTAAATATACTTTCTACTTTTGTGGAGTAGTTGCTTCAAAATCGCTTTTTCATTGACTTGTGGGTGTTTATAGGAGAGCAGACTGAACATACTCGCATGTTATTTCTTCCTTTACATTTATTGTATGCATGCTTGAGTTTATATGAATAAAATATAATGGTAAATAGCTATGCATAGCATATGTAGTAACATTCTAGCATTCTTCACATTGTACTTCCACTATCCTTTCACTTCACATATTTTTTATCCTCTCCCCAAAGAATTGAAAAGATGAGTTGTAAAAAATATTTTTTATTTACACAAAGAAAAAAAACGTTTGTTGCTTTTTAAACACTTGAACAAGTAGTAGTTCCACCATTTTTTAAGGCTACATATATACTTTTATGAACACCCTTTTATACTCTACACACAGTCATATACGTAAACGAATGTGGAAATGAATAAGGTTTTACACGCTGTTAAATGTTTATTTTGTGAGTTTTGCCAATTCCTTATGATCCTATAACATTTATCATACTCCCTTATCTGTTTTAGCTAGCTTTATAGGATAAACATGAGTACAAGTGAGATTCCCCCGAATTTTCTTACCCATACCCACAACATCCAAACATACATAAGAGTACATTGCATTGGAAAAACGGCTGTCCTCGTGTTACTCTCATGTATATGGGAAGTATATGGAAGAAAATGTAGAGTCATAAAAGAACAGTCCTGTTTTGTGACTTGGCTCATTTCACCATTCCCTCCATCTCGAAAATTTTATAACCACCAAAATATATACATGTAGATACATAGGAAAGTAACCATGCATACATGGTTCTTCATGAAACTGAGTCTGGTGAATTGAATCGTTTACTCCAAATCAATAGGAACATTACACATTCCAGTTGTTGTCAATTTATCCGGAGAAAGTTATGCGAGCAGAAAGTGTTTCTCCACTCCGAGTTGATTCAATGAAGAGAATGGGAAATTGTGGAGTGGTCCATGGTCCAAATCATACTCTTTCAGGACTTTAGCTCTTATTACTAGTCTTTTACTTACCAACAACATGTAATTCCACGTATGACCCTAATTTTTACATAAAACCATTGAAGTAACCCTTGAGGCATTTTAGTTTTATCATTTTTCTAAAAATATTATTACCAACCATATCCTTTTACATATTAAGTAGGTATGGATTTAAGGGAAATTTTCGTATGAAATGGATGAATTTCCATACACCTGGAAATTTTACCCATACTTGTAAAAGTGACAGAATCCTTTACACATCCCTTACTTTACACTCTCTTGCCCCCCAAGTGCCCCTATTTCCCATCTCACTCACTCTCAGTCAGAGTTAAGCCTCAGAATTTTTTACCGCTCCAGAATACATTTATGTCCTCAAAAAAATCTACATTCGTGAGAAGAAAAAGTATAGATGCTGAAATGTGGTGATACTGAAATAAAATCTTACTGCAGTATATAGTGTGTCATAAGATTTGAGAGGATCCCGAAAAAGTACCGGGGATTTTGACAGCTGTACCCTCCTAATCTAATGTGTCGTTCATGAAAAAAATCCTAAGCCTTGCCCTTATCCTTGTACATGCATTAAACATCATGTAATGCATTAGAGGAGGAAGCCAATAAATGGGTACGTAGAGTAAAGCAGTTCCTACACTGGAGCTCTCCCCAATGGTTTAAATATGTATCAAAGTCCCGTTGAAAAATTTACTAATACGGTAAAGACAGAGAGAGAGAGAGAGAGAGAGAGAGAGAGAAGTAATTTTGTAATTTAGGTCAACATGACTTTCCATCCCGTGCATTGAAAATTCAATGTCATTGCTAGAATCGAGAATATTTTACTTAAAATATGGGTGCATGGTCCTCATATGGTGAAGTATTTAAATAAATAAATAATACTACTAACTTGCATGGAATTTGTCCCATCGCCTTTTTTTCTAGCCTATTGGCTTCCTCTCCTACTGCAGTTTTAATATCTATTAATATAGCTGGGCTAGTCTAACCTTGAAATATGAAATAATTGCAATGAGACATGAAATAGGTTTCCCCTATGTCAAATTCAGAGACGGATGATTCTTAATCAATACGCGTCAATCCCGTTTATTGTGTTCCCATTCCCTAGGGAAGGTTGGGAATTCTTAGAGGAAAAACTGGATTTTGCTAATAAAGAAAATAGTAGTAACGTGTTAGCTGTACAAGGAACTGAGTAAATATAGGTCTCTGCCACATTTACGTATGTACATAGCATAGTAGCTCCACACAAATAGTACTCCCTTGTGCTCAATGTGTCTGTAGTATATTTTCATTTCGGAACATGCCACTCCAACCGCATGCAGACGTGTATGGTATATTTCCGAGAGAGTCAATGCAGTATAATATCCCTACTCTTTCAATGCTAAAAACTAATTCAATTCTTCAACTCGGTGCATCAGGTATCTTCGTACCGCAGGCAGACACTTTGGAATGTGACTTTGACTCCCAGCGATTCAATCTCTCTCTCTCTTTTTTATGTGAGTAGAAACTTTGTGGTTCATTATCCTTTTCCAAATAGAATCAAATGATTAATGGTCACAGTTGCACTTTTGCTTGTCTAAAGTCGAGAAAAAGTAATTATTTCCTTTGATTTCTCCTCTTATTAGCTTTTCGTAGACCTCTAGGTTTTTCCAGACTCCTTGGAAAAAAATTACGACTCTCTATGAAACTAATAAATGAAATTAAAAGAGCTCCGTGATCAGTACTACAAAAGGAAGAGTAAAGGAAGAGGGAGGATTGGAACTTGTGCAATTATTATTGCGACGGACCATTGACTATTTTTCCTTGGGTCTTACTCACCATCCTGAGTGAGTGCTATATAAAGCCCAAGAGTACTGTCCTCTTTGAAACTTTTCACACGTTAATTTATGAGAAGGAGAAAAGTTTTTCCCTCTCTCTCTCTTTCTCTGTAGTTTCATCTTCCAAATTTTTCAAGGTTATTCAACCTTACATTACAATACACAGGCTCAGGCCTTTATACTCCGCATCCTTGGTGTAATATCATCCAATTTCCAGTATGTTCTATTCCATTGAATTCCGGAAGTATGTATTTCTGTATATATAAATTCCTTTAAGACACATAAGTTATTAGGATCCATCCCCGGTTCAAACTATTATTATTAGCCCGGTGATGGGCTCTTATTCATTGGAAATATTTCGGACTGTATACATATTTTCGCAAAGAAGATTTGTGACTTTTCCACTTACACCCTACTTGTACCTCTTGCCAATTATTATTATAGCTTGTAAATTACTTGGATTAATTCCAAAGAGGCTTAAAATTTAATATGTTTTAGAATTCTGGGAAAAAACTTGCGTTCGTAGTTGCGTTCTGATGAAGAGAGTAAGTCTGATATTATGACATTCTCACATTAATTTAGTAGAATCAACGCTCCTATCATCAAAATTCCTTTGTTATTATGTGATATATGGAACATGGGAAAGGTACTATTAGTTGAGTATCTTTTTGGAACTCGTACAATTTCCTGTCAACATTTCCCTGCTCATCGTATGTTTCCAGTCTTGAGTATAGCCACAAATATATCTTCTACTTTTCCCAGGGATATGAAATGGTATAAGGAGTGAAATAATTGTGCCTTTTGGCTGGCCTTTCCAACACACAAGTTATAAAACAATGTTCCATAACTATTTTAGGTAGACTTGTAATAATTTATTGATTATTTCTTATTTCAAGCGTTACATTATTTACAACAGTTGAAGTTTTAATCTTTGATATATTTTTATTCCGACGTGATTCTATTTTTGTTATTTTTTTAATCATTTGAAAATATCACAGGGTCATGATAATGTAGCTGCTTTGAAATTTCCATTGTTTTTGTTCTCGGGGTTTGAGTAGCCAGATATTTTTTATTATATGTGTATTTTTTTAAATTGTGTGAGAAATTCTCCAGGTTTTGTTATTTTAGTGGGAGCAGAATTATTATTGTTACAATGAAGTCAAAAAAATAAGAGTACTTGAGAGGAAGCGGTGGACAGTATCTTATTTGATATTTCTTGGAATGTTGGATGGTGCGGACAAGTTGTGTTAAAATGTCAAAAGTTTAGATATTGGAGGTGATATTTTATTTATTTTGCTTTTACTCCCTAACGTTTTGCAACTTTCACATAAAAATTCATATTTTTGTTGGAATTCTAAGTGATTTTGAGTGGGGAATGGAGACCACCATCAACCGAAGCGGACTGACGAGAATCTAATTTCCGTACAATTAAAGATAGGAGCATTGCTTGGGTTGATATTTGGGATTTTTTAAATGTCCACTGGTTCTTTTGCGGGTGATGGAGAAAGTCGAGGATTTGGGGAAAGTCCGAAGAAAATTCCAACCTGTAGTCACTGCGGATTGGCTTTCTCACAATCTTAAAGCAACTGCTAAAGGAAAATTGCACTGAGGGAATTAAAACTTTTCCAATCGGCTGGCATAGAACAGGCTGTAAGCTGGAAATCCCTGATTATTTCCTTGGAACAGGAGTGTTGTTCCTTTAGATTTATTTACAAGCATTTTTTAATTTTCTGAGCCAGTCTATGTGTTATGTGTATGCAGGAAACAGGGAGTGAAAGTCACTAGGATCAACTTTCAATGGGTCAAGAACCTAAGACAATGGTTTGATGCACATTGCACTGGAGCAAGTAACAATAACGCTAAAAGTGCGGAAAGTGCATTATTCTGCTTTACACGTGGATGTATTATTGCTCGTGATAATGACTTGAGGATTTGACATTATGAGGTTTCATTTTCAGGATTATAAAAGTTTAATATAATTTATCAAGGATTCCAATTTCATATAGCTTTGTTAGCTTTCTAATTCCGGCTCTTGATTTAATCCGATTATACCTCCATTGTCAGCTTGCAATACAGGATTGTGGATTTTTAATCTGCTTCTTCAAAAACGAATGTTTTTCCTTGAAATATCCCAACTACATATTAATAAATTTTCTTCCATTCTTTTCCATTTGGGAAAATGGGCACGGACGTTACTAAAACGTTTGAGAGCTATTATATCCCTTCAGTGCCCAATGATACCATTAATAAAAACAACTTCACTTCTCCTGCGCTTCAACCTTCAAAATCATGCTTATATTTGTCAAAATATAAGTCAGAGAAATAATACAGTAATGTGGAACCGTCAGTTCAGCCCAGTGGTGAAGTACCTGGCCTCGGCCAGGGAATGGCATGGATTCGATCTACCCAGATAAGCCCACCACTACTGACTGTTGCGGAATGCATGGAGAGAGCTGGAAGGATGGTTTCCCTCGGAAGGAGCTGGACATTTGAGGACTAGATTTAACTATCACCAGCAATCCCTGGACGAGGTGAACTTTGAATGCAATCAAGACCTAATCTGCATATCTCGACTTACTCCACAACCAGATGAGCGTCCCATTTCCCGGCCTTCCTCTCACTGCCATATATTCCAAAGTTGTTAAGTTACTATCAGATCATGTTTGCAAGCAGTTAAAATACTACTATTCGGTTGTGTATTAATAAGTACATACTGATTAGAATGATGGAATTCATGTAATGATTTGTGTAGGGGCTGCGGCCTAGAAACGCGATGAATCATCAAAAAACAATACAGTAATGTGTGGATCCTGGCTTGAAGTATCATTTGGATCAATGAATTACACCCGTAAAAATGGTTCAACTATGAATTCGTTCTATATAAAAAGCTTCCACTTTAAAACAAACGAAGTCCCTTAAACTTGTCAAAAATTGGGAGAAAGAAAAATGATTTTACCTTTTCAAGGCTGAGTAAACAATCATTAATAATGTACTGACATATGAGTTGCAAGAGAGAACACATTCCGGAAATGATATATAATAGTTGGGTACATAGAGCTACACTTTAAGACTTTAAAACCTAATAGCAAGGTAGTTATTTTTAATAACTTTCCTAGACTTCCACGTCCTACTCAATTTATCCGACTAACCTATTACAGCTCCTCCTAGAAGCTAACACTATAAAATGAAACCGTCAATGTGAAACCAAGGTTTCCATCAATAATTCAATGGTTACATATTCCTGTACTGTATAGTCCATGTCTGAAAGTACGTACATACATATTGTACATGCTTAAATATTCTATTTCAACTTCAAGCAGAATCAATGTCAATTCAAGTAATATTATATGCTGTACATAAATCCGTCCACGTTTATGTCCTCCATTGCTAATACAGTAAAGTATAACTCATTTAGTTTTTAAAAAACATTTTTTCTAAAAGAAGTTCACTGTGTAAAAATTGCCATGTAAAATGCCCCATTTATTTGGAAATGCAAAATTGAGGAGGATTTCTAACCATTCACATAATCCTATTTACACAATGTGCTTATATACATGAGAAAAAAACCTAAGTTGTTTAAGAGCTGTATATTGTGAGAACATTACCATTGAAAAATGTCTCTATTAATTTGATACCTTCTCCGACTTTTATACTGCTACTCTGTTCAGCGTAGAATTTATTTTTCTAAGAGGAGTTGAAATGACAGGATATTATCGCTACTTATGATAATAATAGGACAACACCAGTCCTAGGAATGTCATTCAGTCCCGACTTTCTCGAAAGGTAATGGGTGTAAGAACTACGAGCCATTCACCTTGAATGGGAGAAATGTCTTAATGAAGACCTACGTAAAAGATACGTCTACCTGCCATGAAAGCCAACATTGAGAGCCCCAGCACCTATTTCCGTCGACAGTTAAGGATCGGTAGGCAGTCGGAGAGTGAATCTATTGTCGGTCTAGAGAATCCAATGACAGTCGGTGGCCATCAAATAATTTAGAAATAGCAGTTCCCCTGGTGAAGGTAAAAGATTGGACTGGTAAATAAGCAAAGCATTGAGTATACAATCTCATTTAATGTGTTTATATACTTTACTATACACTACTTGCTACACTGCCCTTATAAACACGTACCTCAAACTTCTTCCACATTTCCAGGAAAATAAAATCTATAGCTATTGTAAGTAAATATCATTTGTACAACATAGAATTTTTGGTGCATGTACATTTCCTATAACTTTATATCCCCAAACATTCCCATTCCCCCATTAAAATACTGAGACGGAAGTTTAGTACATGTACGGTGGTTAACAAAACAGCTATTAAATTTCAATGTAATTAATTTCATTAATGAATTTACTACTAGGAGGAACTTACCCCTTGAAATTTTGAAAACCACACTGTGACCATTGTGGCTATGAATAAATACATAGGAGGAAGAAACTATTAGGTGAAAGTACTAGACTTGCAAATATGTAGCTTCTACTGTATATAGTGAAGTTAACCACATTGTAAATGTAGAGAGAAAGAGAGAGAGAGATAGCTACATACGTGGAATTGAGCAACGTGAGTATTTGTAGGGTAAAGTTGGCAAGTGAAGCCGTGTGAAATCGGGAGATGAGAGCGTTGTGGATATTTCCTCAAATGTCTTTCCCAGTAAAAGTTGAGTATATACATAAATCCCCGTCTGAAAACATACTGTGAGGGGTATACGCTTGGAGAGACAATGAGAGCTAATGATAACACCATGACTCCATGACTTGTAGCTTTGCGCACCGCTTTTGAGCCAATCCATTAAAAATCCGTTATGAAGCTCGAGGATGATAATCGTAGAATTACAGTGCATACTTGTGGCGTTCTGGCCTCACAACTCTCTTTGTGCCGCTCCATATTCAATATAAACTGGATTGTCTTATTGCTCTTAACTCTGGCTTTTGTCATTCCCTTACTTTTACCACACAGTTCCTTCCTTCCCCCCATGATATTACCTATACAGTTTATGTGGTCGGATTTGTGTGCACATTTGCGGGTTTGGAGAAAGGAGACGACGACGAGCTGAGCCTCTATCTCCTACATATGTGAAGCTCAGCGAGAAGTTGCTCATTTGTCATGTGTGACAGTGACTGGACTCCATTGCCGTATAATGTAGTAGTAGTACTAGTAGTGGTAGTAGTAAGAGTAATAACTCTCGCACACCGCAGCCAAACCTCAAGTACATTTCATAGAGCTTTTCTCTACTCTCATGGATTTCTTTTCGACGTGTATCAACTTCACTCCGGATATTCCCTCTGTGCTGTATCTACTAAAATTCTTCCTATGTTTACTTTGCTACAGCCAAAGCTCTCACTGGTCTTTTCTTCTGATTATAAATTGACACTTGAAAATAAAGATACGACCTTCCCTGAGTTTACAGACACAGACACACTCACACACACGGAGAAGTAATACGAGTCCGTTCAGCCTTAAAGATATAGCTACTCTCCTGATAACTCACACTCTCTCACAATCCTCTGACCTACATTGCTCATCCTGCTCCCAAACCATTCTTTATAAAATCCCCAATATTGAAATATGTAAAATGCACGGGAGTACTTACGTATTCAATGCATACCATTCCAAGGAGGATACGTTACAAATTTCTACGAACCATTGTATTTTCTTTTCAATTCCTCCAAAGGCATCTTACACTTTTCCCTATGTACATCGAAAAAAGAGATAACAGATTCTAGGATTAAGGTTTAAGCTCTAAAGCAGTACATTATATGCTCTCCATAAAATTTTATTCTCTATGGATGTTTGCTCAAGCAACATATCTCTAAGCTACTCCAGACCATAACTTCATTTTCCATCCACTAGCCCTCGAGTCTCTTAATGGGATAATGAATCTGTTTATTTTTAAATCTTAATTTCCATAAAATCATTGTAAAGAGAAAATTTCCTCTCTTAGTTCCAATAATAATGATGTTATAGCACATACGAATGTAGTATGTAATTATATATATATATATATGGGTGCATGTAGTAGCTCAGAAATGTCGGAGGAAAGGAAGGTAATGAAGCTACGTAATGAAGATAGGATGAGAAGTCCAAAGACATTTGGAGTATCAAAGCTGGAGTAGTAAACTAATGACACTGGAAAGATTTACGCTGTAAATTTTTGAATTCCCTTGGAAGTCAGTGCAATAAAATGTTGAAAGAAGTGTGTGTAACTTCTAAGGAAAAAGAAGCTCGGAGTTGTCCTTATTCTTGTACTACTTTTAAAAAGACAAACAAACTATAGTAGGGAATAAAACTGTTGGTAGTTTCCAATTTCACTTGTTAGTTCTACTTTTTAATGTATAGTAGACTGGGACGGAAGTAGGGGAACGTGTATGTAGGTATAGACGTGGTTTTGCATACAAAAAGATCAATCTCGATTGTAGTACAATAGTACTAGTTCCGTTGGGAGACTCCCAAGGAGAAAGTCTGTATAAGGAAGGGCTGGAGTCTCAAAGTGAATGTTAAAGACAAGACAAGCTGGCCTTTTTCGTGGTAGTCGTTGTAAATGTTACGCAAACTTTCCCATATCCAAATATAGGTGAAGGTTTCACATTTATTAAAGTTTAACGCTTTTTATTCCTTACTAACTTCTCCCTACCTTTTCCCTTTTGACTTTCCTTTCTTACCCTTTTCCTTCCTCTCACTTCCTCTCAATCATTAATGTAAATCATTCCCACTTCAATTCTTTCCTATAGTCAGATAAGTCCTTACAAATGTACAATCATATTTATTTTTGTTTCCAACAAATCAAATACCAAATAAATTACACAAGCTTTTAAATTTAAAATTTTTATTTCCCCAACTATTTTCTCTCATGTGTAGGAGTATAAATTGTAAATTTCACCATAAGTTCAACTTAAAGATATATATCTACACATGAAAAGTACACAGAAACTTTCCCCTGAACACAGTTTTACAATGAGAAATCCGAGAGTTGGGAAAAAATAGAGAGAGCTTTTTACATTTATAATGAGATTAAGATCAATTTGAGGCAGAGTTTTTCAAGGAACGTAACATCAAAGTTACTGAATTTCATATGATTCTGATGCATCCCCAATTTTCCAGGATTTTTCAAAAGCTTTACTTTTAGATCCGTCGTCCAAACAGACCTCTGTAATTTCCCGGGGAATCTCAGCTTTCAACCTGTACTTTACCTATTCAAGTTCAACCTTCATCTATGTTAGACATTACTTTTGCAGGAGGAATAATATGACTTGTGAAGGATTTTAGATAGGAAATAGCAGGCAGGAAACCATTTGCTCATACATTACCTATGCTACTACGGGATGATGTAGAGACAGACATCATTACATTGTGAAATAATAATAATCATTTTTATTACAATTGTAAGTAGAAATCAAGGTGATGAGTAATGTATAGCTACTGGAGCAATGGAACAAACGACCATGTTTACCAAAGTAAAAGATAAAAGGAGTGGATGGGGAAGTGCCGTGTCAATATGATTGTTAGCAGGGAAAAGACATTGGCCAGATGGAGGGTAACAACTAACAAATGGAAAATTGACTAGTAATATATCTACGTGGAGCTCTTTACAAGACATCTCTTTTACTTACTATATATATACTATTGGTAGTAGTTTAATATTACTAATGGTCTCGGAGGAATTGGTAAAGGAAATTAAGTGATTCCTGGAACAAGAAGATAAGTAAAATGAGAGGCCGCACAGCGCTCACATCTACACACACTCACAGAGTGACACACGTAAACATCACAATGACAGTTGGTTTGGTGGGAGAGCATGGAGAGAGTCTTTTACCTTCCCATTATTGCTTTCATTGTTCCACAAAGAAACTTGTATCCTCATCATCTAAATATACATATAAATACATTTTGATTTTGTATTCAAGGAGAAAATTGAGAGGAGAAAGCTTATTATTTCACCCATTTCCTCCATTCTCATTTCCTTTCTTTTCCCTCTCTCATATCTCCTCTTTTCTCCGTAGTATCTACCTGTTTCGTAAACATGAGAGAACTCATGTATCTTTTTTCCTGTTATTCAAGGATGTTCGTCTTCCTCTTGTTTTTATTTGTGGACTCATAATGTCGTGTAATAATTGTATATAGAATTAAAACTTCCTACTTTCCTCCTTCCTTGGAAATTATGTAGATACAGCCGTTTTCCTGTACTTCAAAATAATTACCATACATTCATTTGAATACAGGTTTTTATGGGAAAAATCAATTTTCCCATAAAATTCGTACCATCAAAAAATTAGCTTTCTAGGAGACAATTTTTCATTGTATGTATATAAATTCAATTTTCAATTCTGTATAATTATCTATAGTTACAACATTATTAATGAAATCTTATTCTTGTTTGTCTAGTTTCTCCTCAAAAGTTTTATATGTTCCTTATATATTATTTTAAAGGACTGAAGACTACATGTAATACGTAAGCACCATTCAATTCTCCTTACCAATACATATAGAGCAGCACAGGGTCTATAGTTATAAATGCTGTAGAGCAATTTTTTTTAGAAATATATGTACCCATATAGAATTTTTCTATGTATTTCCACAAGTGAAAATTAAGTTAGTACGAGTGATATGACTCACAATGAGAGAGGACGCAGAACACGGAAGATGTTTTATATGGAAGTGGAAGAAGGATAAATAGAGGAGGGAGGAACGTTGTGAGAGAGAGAGAGCCACTACCCTTGATGTTTCCATTGTGTTGAGAGAAGATGAAGTATAGAAAATAGATAAAGAATGTAGACATCATCGAGTGCTGTTGAGTTCCCTTTATGTATAACCATGGCCCAGATCTATGTGGCTACTTCCTAATATTGTCTGACTTCATTAAGCATTGACTACATACTCTACCATTCGTTGGGATTGGTTAGTTTATATACATACACATAGTTTTGGCTTTAACATAGCTCCAGTACTACTCCGCACCCGTAGCCCATTGTTCCTGCAAAATACTCAATCAATAAGGCAAATGGTGTGACTCTTGAATATGCACATACTTACTACACTCGCCTCCAAAATGCATTATCAACTATATAACCAGGCCCAAATGTAGACTTTATGGAGAGCGGCCTAGACTTTTACATGTGAAATTTGGTGGTAAAAGTCTTATATGTCCTCAACCTTCCCGGTTTTGTCAGTTGTCTCATAAATTTCTCCAGCAATTGTACACGCATTGGTGGAAATATTCATGCGTTTCAAAGTCATGGAGAATGTGGAAATTCGGAAGGGTAGGACTAGCAGCAGCCTGGCCCAACATGACTGAGAGCCAGGGCAATGTGCAGTGTATATCTATAGTGTAAGCTTGATTGAGGATTTTGTCTATTCTCGACCAAACTCATGGAGTCTCTTCTATATAATGTCTTCAATCATAGTTAGTACGATAATATATAGTGAAATATGTAGGGAAAAGTGTATTCCCTATCGAAATACTAATGTTGACCTAACATCTTGTTTCTGATATCTGGCAAGTTTTACACTATAACTTTGTTAGAATAATAATAAGGATGGAAATAAGAATTCATTGCAGATTGCTTTTTCGTTCCTACAAGAAAAAAATATTGTTTCCCTGCCGTCACTGTTAATTTCCAGGGTAGTTTACAAGCCCATTTGGGACGGGTACTCTTTCCTTATTTTCCTATATACTCTCTCATGGCAGCCTTTCTTAAATATTAATGAAAAACCAATGCTCAAGAACTTGGGCCTTTTACAACACTACTATAGACTTGACATTGAGAAGTTCACATTTCCTCGGCTCTTTAAATAGAATGTGGATATTTCTCATTCTATAATTTCCTGTCTAAACAAGGGGGTCTGTGGAAATTATGTATTTATTTAAATACAGATACATACGTATGTACCTTAAGCAAGAAATAATAATTGTGACCTTGATTTTATCCAGTACCAGCCAGCCAGAGACATTTAATACAGGATGCATTATATCGTGTATTTTGTTAATGGTACGTTGAGAGCATGAACGACGAGAAGGCTTTTTCCCTATTTTAAAAGTAAGCTGAGTTGAGCTGGATTGGCTAAATTATTAAATAGTGGCATTTCTTAAGCCTTTCATTCCCTTCAAGGGAATGACAATTCTTACATCTTTTCCTTCCATGAAGAGCTGACAGAAATACTTGAAGTTTTTTTTTTATTTAAAAAAGAGAATTTAATGTCTCTGCCCTTTCCATATTCCTTTTACATGCTTATAATTTCATGGAGATTCTTGTATAAATGTCACATCTATTCTGTTCTGTGCGAGTACTATTATTTCTTTGGGAATAATTTCTATCGATTTCTTTTACTACTCCTACTCCGCAATATGCAACGTCTGTAGCAGAATTTTCCAAGAAAAATCCAATTTACTTTTTTTCATCGAGAATTTTAGTTGCGACTACATAAATGTATATTTCCCCAACTTTTTAATATCCTGATTTCACTCACTTCCCTGACTGACTCTCCCTGAGTAATGGGAGTTAAGTGTGGTGTGTGTCGTCCATTCATTTCCCTACCTTTCCGTCCTGTCTCTCTCTCTCTCTTAACTGGCCGTAAGATTATCAAAATTGAGCTTGATATTTATTGATAGGAGGGAAATATCCCTTTTCCTATTATAATTCTAGGAAGGTTGAGGGTGACACGAGCATATTGAAAATATGCATGAGGTTATGTAGCTCTAGACCTTGGACTACTTCCAATCATCAAGTTCCTCCTAATGGACTATCTATATAAATTATGTTATACTCAGGGACCTACACCTACTCATAGTTTATTCATTATCAGCCATTGCAAAAGCATCAAGGTAAATTAGGTAAGACAAAGGCTCCGAGGGCCAAATAAATTTCTTCCTATAAACCTTTCTCTCTTCAAGAAATTCCACCTATATTCTCCCAAATATTTCATAGGCTATATAATATGCCTAGCAATATTTTCCTACTACTCTTCAAAAGAGCGGAAGTTCAAAAGCTTACTATGAGTTTTTTTTTACCCGAGAAGGGTTTAGATAGAATGATAAAACACTGTGACAATGGACTCTTATGAAAATTTATGTCTTACCGTACTGGATGTTTTTATTGGAACATAGATCAATTCAACGTAATGAGATGTTACTCCAAGGTTAAAAAGCAATGATCTCTAAAAATACCAAAAGTAACTAGCTAACTTGGCAATTATTCATAATATAGGAACTACAGGAAATTATTTCCAGCTATTTGTATATCCATAAATACATAGGGAATTTATTGAGCAGGAAAAAAGGGTTACGTACTTGCGCGGATTTAATTTCAAGTGTATGTAATAACTTGCATGAAGATTGTTAAACATAGAGAGAGAGATAGCTTCAAAGAGAATTGTATTGTTTTTAGAAATATGTACACATGTATATAATTAATACACTATAAACAGCGAGATATAGACGAAGTTACCATAAAAAATGAGAAAGGGGAAATATTCCCTGAGGGTCATTCCTGTCTTGTTACTCAACTAAACTCTGATAATTTTTCCTACCATTTCCTCTCTAATTCTAATTCAATGTTCGACTCTTAGGAAACAATTCCCTGCACGAAATGACTTGACACATTATCACATGTGCATGCGGCCTTGTAATGATAATAAAAATTGGCCCCGCAATGGAATGGAGAAATATGAGAAAATCCTACAAGCTTATTACTTCATCTAGTTCTATATACTTTGCATTAGTATTACATGTTAAAAAAATGTACGGAATGACAAAATGTGCTCGTAAGTCTCCAGGACAAGTTCACTATATTTTTGGCTCTTCGCTACTCAAAATATATGTGTGTAGTGGCGAGATAATGGCTAGTAAATGTACATAAATAATTACATTATACACGATGTACGTTCGACTCCCTGTAATAGGCGGTTCAAACTTGCTCTATTGAAAGGACCTTCTTCCTCTTTACATTCACATTACACTGTCATTTACATTGTCAGTTGAATTGGAAAAGGTATGCTATCTCCACGTCTGTCTAGAAAAATATTAATAACCAGTTTGTCTCCGAAAGTACAAGTCAAAATCAAGTAGGAAAACATTAATTTTTGCTTTAAAAATATGAGCTCTTCTGGGCTGTGGAATTACATAGGAATTGAGTGGGACCGGTTTATTTTTTGAATTTTGAATTTCTTTTCCCAGAGTTAGCACCTTTTCCACTTGAGCCAAGGACATTGTATTTGGGTGGCTCAAGCTTAATGTTCCGTTTCGTTTCATTTCCCTACATTATTAAGTGCACTGGCACTCGCTGGTTTGAGCCAGTAACATTTTTAGCAGACTTTATATTCTTGTTCATCCTTTGGATTCCAAACTGCATTCCTTTTATGAGTTTCCAACTTCCAGTAACAAACAGCATGTTTCTCTTAACTTTCACATGTTGTATAAATGTATGCATATGGGTTTAAAATATGTATGTATACATTTACCGTATTCGGGGTTGAAGAAGAGTAAGGACCGAGTGGGGGCTAATTCTGTACTGCATTTGTTTGGATTGCTTGCATCCATCCATAAAGATGTGGAAAGTAAATTTCACCTGGCCATAGCAACACAAATGGGAGCATGTAATTAAATTAAGCGCTCAAGGTTGAAATAGCCATGTGAGACGAGACGTGTTTTAATCAAGTCATTACATTCATGCATGAATCTTCCACACTTGTTTCACCTCCTATGAAACGATTAACTTTACATTTTTCAGACTCTTACGTTTTCTCGGCGAACATTGACCTTGTAATGATTTTTTATGTCGACTGTAACTTTCTCTTTCAATGAGGAGCCCTCCCACGCATGAAATCCTATAAAATATAAGAAAAATTATTTGCGCATGAATTGTTTTCCATTGGATTTTTAAGACCCTCATAAAAGCCTATTAACTACTACCATATACTATTAGTAATGATAAATTTGTATTACATTTCCTACCTGTTTTCCCTCGATAAAAATAATACACATGAAAATGTATTCCACACAGTATAGGACCTCACTCTTTATCATCCTCTCACACTTAACCCACCCATGCGTTATAACCTGACTCGAGTGTGTACAGCTGAATGTTATATAATCGATGAGAAATGAAAGTAAGTGTTTCTGAATCAAATAACTTTCCCAGCCACCATCCCTTTTTTCAGGGCTACCTTTTAGAATAAACGTGGGAGGAACACACGGTAGTTACATAATTTCAAGAGCCAATCCATGTCTGTCTACAAGTCTACAAGAATTATTAGAAAATTTACAAGGGGGGATAAATTATTAGATTAAAATTCCACTCTTGGATTTTATTTTACGTAATTATGTATGTACGTACAACATCTAACTTTATAGAAATATCAGGCTCTCTGCTCCCTGTCATCTAATACTTATACTTTTAAATGATGTCGATAAGCTATATAGGAAAAGGGAAGGGGAGAAAAAAATCCGGGAAAGTCAAGTTGGCCATTGCCAATAGAAATTAAGTGAAATTTTCCTAAGGAAGATGTAATAATGTAATTTAAAGGGCCGCTCATATTGGTTCCTCCGTGACTGTTCCCCAGTATTTGTTCCCTATTACCCTAGAACAAACCACGCTGGAGTTGTTAGTATTCACCGTGGAGTTGAGTTCTTCCAAGGCAAGCTCGACGTAATTCGTCGATCGGAAAGTTAATTCTCCACTCAAATTACATGTAACCTGAACGGAGGAAGGGAAAGGGTTACTAGTTGGATTTTCCTTGTTTGTCGTAGTCGTAGGAGTTGTTTCCGTACCATTTTATATGAAAGTCTACTACAGGGTGTTGATGGAGGGGGAAAATGTCAACTTTCTTCCTGTTCTATACTGTTTATCATTATAAATATGTGGGACATGCTCCAGTCAACAAGCTGTCCACATCAACATAAGAAAAATACGAGTAGGGCATCTGTTCTCAAACCTATGCCTTTGAATAACGCATGGAGAAGGCAGATGGTCCTAGTTGAGTAAGTATCACCTTTGCCATCAAGTATAAATTAAGCTCAAGTCCGTCATCTCTTTCTATACAATTTTTTCTTCTTCTACTTACACACCCTCGTCATCTTCCAAACTTTCCCATTCCTCACTCATATCCTGTCTATTTCATTCTTTCCTTTCAACCTCGATTTCTAAGCCTAAATTCTATGCTAAAATACATATTTTTCTAACAAAGAGAGTTTTTTTGAGGAAACACAATTTCATGTTGTAATGTCCAACACATGTACGCTGATGTAGTACTTGTTCATTCTTCAGCGTACATAGAGCACTATATTTCGCTTGATGCTGGAGCTCTCTCATGGACACGTGCGTCTCTGAGGAGGTTAGAATTTTCTACGAGACTTTGTCATGTTCAAGGGACTTGAGTGTACAGCTATTAGAACATTATGAATGAGAGAGCTTGTTCTCACTTGTGGAACAAGGACTGACTCTCTTGTCATATAGACGTTTGTTTCATAACCCACTGTTTCATGTTTGGGAGAAACAGACAAGGCTTATTGTCTCTCATCCCCTTCTACTCTCCCACCTCTGCCCTCGTTGGAAAAATATCCTCAAAATATTCACAACAATTTCCAAACCAATATCTCATCCTTGAGTTGGTTCCTATACAGACCAAGTTTTCTTTCCTTGTGCTATTGAATGGATCCGTTTTTTTTATCACCAAATTATAGGTTGGTCATGTGGGAAATTTTCCTATTTCAATTTATGAGCCTTTGCATAAGAAATATGTTGAGCCTGGGTTGTTATGTAGGCAGAAAAAGACATGATGATTTTTCCAGTTACCCTCTGAGTTTTTGCAGATAGAGAAAAGTCACATGGCGCGTAATGTGATTTTTTTTTCTCTCTCTCTCTCTGTCTCTCTTATCCAAGGTTATTCATCAATTTTATAACCAAAAGTATATATTTCCTTGGAGATAACTACTAGTAAAAGCTCAATTTTTTTCATCTCTGGAAATGTTCAAAGGTTGTCAAGAGAGAGAGAGAGAGAGCTGCATAAGAGGATCTGGTTAGGAAAAATTCCTCCTTCTTAGAAGTTTCATGTAGAAAGGGATGTAGGAGTTATTACATAATAAATAGCGTAGGCTGTGGAAAAATAACAGCGTTTCAAGATAATTTTGTATTATTCATTATTAATAATTTATTATTATTAAAAACTCAAGTACATTTATGTCAAAATGATTGGGAAAAAATTGATGAAAGCTTTTCCTGCTAATGCATGAACTAATTTAATGCCACTTATACGTTATAAGATTATGGTATTAAAATATTATGTAAAGTACTATAATATAAGGTAAGGTCATGCAATAATATTTGGAGGGCGGGGAATTTAATTATTTAATTCAAACTGAAAGTTTAATTTCTCACTAAGAGAGACTGATAAGTGCCAAGTTGGAATTTTATGAAGGCTTCAGATTTTGGAAGGGTATTAAAACTCATATTCACGGAATTTTATTAGAATTAATGTCCCGAACTTTGATATTTTTCGGCTAAATTGACAGAGATTATGGAAATTTTTCTGGTGAAGAGAGACTTGAGTTTTTTGTAAATATTTATCCGAGTTGGTAATATTGGGTGGTTGGTTGGTTGTACCATGGGAAATGATATTAAAACTATTTATACATTTCAATATGTAGTTGTTTCCATGTGTATCGTGGACTTGAAAAAATAGCTATTTGTAAGAACTAAGAACAGCTACTGCTGCAAAGAAGTTTCAAATCCATCCACTTGTACAGCAAGCTATTTTCTCTCCTGTTCCTCTGTGCACAGACTTGGCTCCTTTTAAAACAAAGCCTCTGACGATTTTGAGCCCCTTGAGAAAACGCAGACTTCACAGAAATAGCTCCTATTTTTATTTTAGCCAGCATTTTACAAAGCTATAGGTTTAAAAAAAAATAATTATTATTTGTTCAACTCCAGTTCCACAAAAAAATATTGATTTGTCTTGAAAAATGGAGCAACTCAAGTATCGTATCGGTTGTTGTTGGGAAGAAGGCTTACGAAATGGTCTTGATTCTTGTAGAGAAAAAATGGTGGCGCAATGATGGGAGGCTGGTAGCGGAGGGAAAGTGAGTGAAGTGAAACTGGTGGAAATTCGATTAAAACTTGCCCTTTGGGCGATCTATTTAGTTTTCAAGAAGAATGTCTGTGGAGGAGGAGGAGGAATAGGAGCATAGCAGGATCATTCATCCTTATGTTCTCACCAGATGATTTCTTGTGCAACATGTTGGAGCTCATTGCGCTCTCCTCTACTAACTGAAAATTGTATTGGCTCTGTGTCTTCCCCGCCATGTAGAACGTTACTATTCAAGCTTATCATCCACAGTCACGTCGTTTGTTGCTATTTGGCTCGTTCCTGTCTAATTTCTCAGTACATAACTCGTACTGCTGCCCAACCGCAGTTCTTCTTGCAAATTCCTCATATCTTAATCTTTCACCGTCACCCTCCTTTCTCTTCACTTTCTCTACTTTCCCTTCCCCTGTCCACACACATACACATACAACACAGACGAACAGACAGACAAGCACACATACATCTCCGAGTCTGCTGACGTATATTCTAAGTATTGAAATAGTTCCACGTGGAGTATATATATGTGCACAAAACATTGGTCTATATTTTAAGCTGAAATATCCACATTTCCCTAGTCCTCTGCCACGAAGGTCAGACTGTATAGGTGGTACGTATACACAAGAGAGAAGAATGTGAGAGGAACTTTTAGTAAGAGTGCCATTGTGAGTACTTTACATTTACATGGATGTATTGAAATGCCTGAAATGTGAATTACGCCAGAGTTTCTGAGCTTACTCAGCCCGTAGCACATTTAAAGGGGAATTTTCATCCATCTGTTTAATTTAAAATGAAATGTATGAACAAGCCCAGTCCTACTACTTTCCACTGTTACTTCAACGCACCCAAGCAAGGCTTTTACCACAAACCATTCCATTACGCGTATAAAAGTGCACACTATTTCATTAACTTTTCAATCTGCCGTAATGCAATTCAATTGTGTAGGATTTTTTATACTCTTTCCATACGTATCTATGTAGATACATTACCCATTCAGGGGAGAGTACAAGCTCAATAACTGAATTCATTCTCAAAGAAGTTCATCGGGAGGACAAAAAAGAAAGAAATTGTGCAGGAGTAATCATTGAGTCCGTGCTTCGTCCAAGGCGAGACATGTAAAAATCTGGGGATAATGGTATCTATATGGTGTGTGTAGAGGGAAAAAGTGAAATGTTCGGAGAGAAAAGAATGGTACAGATCCGGAGCTAAAACATGTGACATCAACACTAATGCTTGCTCCAGGATGAGATGATTTTAAGTAAGCCGTGAAATCGTACAATGACAAGATTTCCCAGACTTGTAAAAGGATTGTTGTGGTGGCTCCAGCACAAAATGAAGTGGTTTAAAAATTGACAAAAGATCATGATGCTGATGGAAAGGTCTGCTCTTGTGTAGAATGGTTAAAGTGGGATTAAGCAGGAAGGAGGAGAGAAAGTAGTCTGAGGAGATCCGGAAGCTCGGAATCCTGACTAGAAGAAAAATGATTTGCCTTAGTAGCTGTATGAGAGAGGACTCTAAGGATTCTGTCTATGTATACCTTTACTACATGTTCTATCTTTCTCTGTACAGGTTACGGTTGGAGGTTAAAGTCAAAGACGGATAGACGAGACGGACGAAGAGGGAGCAAAATAGTGGAACGACCATCATCATCATCATCATCATCAAAAACTAGAAAACGTTTCCGAAGATGCTACATGTGATCCCAGGTATTCTGGGATGTTTCATGGGCATTTTTGGCATTCTCACCAACCTTTACATCCTCGTTGTTCTGATATGGAACAAAAAGGTATACATTTTTTTACTTTCTGCATTTTTCCTCCACGTAATAGGCAGTGTAGAAATATTTCTTTTTAAATGTAGGCAAATTTCCTAGTCTTTTGTGCTCCCAGGCTTTGAACACAATTTTAAAATCATGTTTTCATGGAAATTTTTAGCTCTAAGTAGATATATTGCATTGAGCATGTTTAAAGATCATGGAGATTTCCGCATTATCCTTAGTACAGGTTTATGCAGGGCTTGGTAGTCAGGGAGTTTAATCTCGAAAGGAAAGTTATCCTGGGTTTGATATCCCAACTCAAAAGATAGGATTTTTGAAATGCTCGTTTGGGGAGACGGACATCACATCCAAAAGCCTTTTTGTCCAAAGGTTTTACCCAAATAAATTTCGTCCAAAGCAAGTTCGATCAACACTTATTTTGACCAAAATAGAATTCATTCAACGAAATTTCGTTCAAATACAAATTTTTCCGACGACATTGCATCCAACATAAATTTCGTCCGAATACAAATTTGTCCAACATAAATTTCGTCCGAATACAAATTTGTCCAACAAAATTTCGTCCAACTAAAAATTTGTCCAACGAAATTTCGTCCATCAAAAAATAATCTAATTAAATTTCGACCACCAAATAATTTCACCAACGTAAAACTTAACCGAACGAAGATTATCGCATCCAAGTACTAAGGCGGATGTATAAAAAATTGTATATCTTACGAGCATGTAATGTGTCTTACGATAGGAAATGTGGCATAATAGGAAGGACTGGTTTCTTCATTTAAATACCTTCCTTCTAGATTCTCTTTCACTACTTTGCTAATCTACTCTCTGTAATTCTACAACGTTTATTCTGTGTCTGTGTCATTCATTAAAAAAATTCATGGGCATTTTTATTTTGGAGGAAAAAAATCTTGGATGATATTTTATTGGACAAAATAATTCTGGTCGAAATAGTTTTTGGTGGAATTTTTTTTGGATGAAACCATTGGACGAAAAGGCTTTTGGACAAGATGTCCTAGACCCCTCGTTTATATTTAGTTGTCTAGAAAAATTACATTGGGGTAAATATGTCTTGAGAATAACAGCTCAGGTTACGTAAAATGAGCTCTTTATTTTTGTTTTCTTTTGTGATGTGGATTGATGCAGTGGAATGGTATCCGGAAGTGTAATATAATTAAAATCATACTCTTCAAAAATAAATGACGGGGTTGAGCCAAATATACTAAAGGTATATGCCTCTGCTATGATTAATCAACCTATACTAAAGTTACCACATTCGAGTGGGGAAAGCATCCCTGTCCAATTAACAACATTTACTCAATATCCGAGTTTCAAAAGGTACATACGAATCTTAACTAGATACTATTCATCATATAAACTGTCTGTAATATAAATTCTGAGAAATATCTCACGAATCCACCCGTTCTACTAACGGGTAGGTACAAATACAACGGTAAATGCAGTGTAATCCGCATCGTCTTAAGCTGGATTGCTTTGTCATTGCTTAGTTGCTGCGATTATTTTTAAAAAACTCAACTCAAGTAACTAAGTATAAATTTGAAGAATTGAAAATGCTTCCAGCGTCTTCGAACAAGTTTTTAAATAAAACATATATGAAGGTACTATATCCCTGGCTTCTTACAAAAATAGCTACCACCCTACATTACAAGACTGGATATAGAACTAACGTGTTGCATCTGGATATCATTCCTCGAATGAAGGTAAAAGTTAATTCACACAAGTTTCAATTGAAGCGTTTGTCCCCTATCATCAAACAACCACTGAAAGACCCGTCACAGCTCACAGTTCAATTGTTGATGCGGGCATCTTCCTTAGAATAGAATTTGAAAAATAAATTTACATGAGGGTTCATGTTAACCAATACCAACGGACATTTCGCTGTGTTGAGACTGTTATTTCACAAGATGGGTCCTAAAATTCTGCTGGTAACTAAAATATTTAACTATAAATATACTATAAATATAAGGAAAAGGCGTAACATAAGTTTCAAGTTACTTTTTCTTCCAGTGGGTATTGATAATGTTGCTTCTTGTTAACGTTCATCGGAAACCCACGCGCGCTTCGATACTGGTAAATATTTTATGCTTAGACCGTGTCCGGTAATGTGCCACCGCGGAAACTCGCAGTGGTTAACTGCCAATCCGGATACTCCCTGTTAATTCCATCCGATGCTCCCATTACCATCGGGCTTAATCGAGATTCGTCAGGGGTTTAAATCCTCTTATGATATTTACCTCGATGGCCACGTACCACCAGGACAAACTGAACCGATTCCAATGCTTTGTACCATGTTATTTCCTATACCCAATCATTAATATGTTAACTGCTGTGCTTAAAACCATGCTATTTCATATGCTCGGTGCAACTTCATACTACAATGTTAACTCTTGGGCTTAGTACATGTGATTACTTTCTATGCTTAGTACACTGCTATTTTCTTAGTTTCGTACCACGCTAACTGCAACTTTTACTCAAGTGTCAAAGGGATTCTCAATCAGAGCAGCTGGTCAATAGGGCATTTAGCCAACAGGATAGTTCCCGGGGTGGCTACTTGTCAGGGTGATACTTACAATGGTGGAAGTCGTATGAGTCGCAGGTTCGGTTGCCTGTAGCTCTTGGGGAGTTCCCGGGGTGGCATTCGGCCGGGACGCGTTCAGACTACACCGTCCATATGCTTCCAATGAGGAGGCAGTCGAAGAAGTACTAGGTGGGGAAAAGCTAGATGAGGCAACAGAACAGATCTCTTCACCCATGTTGCATACTTCAGAACTTTTTTTTACTGGAAAAATAATATTAAAAATACTTTTAATTTAATAAAAAGATACATGAACGACAACACTCTAAGGCTTAATATTTGAAAAGCTTAGAGAAAGCTAGAAAAGTGCTGATATAAAAAAGCACGTCATTATTAAGTTCTCTACTTTTCTTTAGAAGTTACTTCCACAAAGTAAAAGTATCATTTTCAAGTTGCCTGGATATAAATTAAGTAAATATTTTTTTCTTGAGTTTCTTCTTCCCGATTGCGTCTGCAACCACTGCGGTATCATCTATTGATCTTCTTCGTTTATAGTAATGTGTGTAATGGAAGGGAAAAATGAGATTGTATTCTATAGAATAAGGGAATGGAGTGCCATTAGTGGGGATGTCATCACGTTTCATGCATGTGATGGTATGGATATCTTCTTGACTAATGTCATGCGATTATCAGATGGGGAAAAGGGGATGTAATCACAATGTAACGTGACCTAAACATCCCTGTAGTTTAGGAACGAGCTCTAGAGCTTTTACTTCACACACTACTACAACAACCTCCACACAATAGCTATACTATCCCTATGGCTTTGAACAGAGAGGTTTAACTCGGAAATCCTTCCCTTCCCTTTCCGATTCCGTCTAAATAAGTTTCAAGAAACTTTCCTTTGTTCTCCTTTCTCAAGACTCTGTCCTACTCTTTAAAATCCTTTTCCTCCCTCCAGATCTTTACTCTTCCTTTGGCATTTCAGTATAAAATTAGAAGTTGAAAATTTCTCAACCCTATGTAAAGTAACTATATGCGAAGATTTCATACTTTAGAAAGATATGAGCCGCCGAAGGAGAGTATTTTCTCATCATAAATTATTCCCAACTCTTCCCCTTTCTCTCCCTCTCTCTTTCACTCTCACAAAAAGAATTATTATTGTCACCTTCTCCGTAAAGCTCAACTTTTTGCTCAGAAATACTCTTAACATACGGCTTTTCTTAGTAGTAGACATTCCAATTACATTTCAAAAGTATCCAAATCTTCGCCTCCAGCTTTCCTCCTTAGATACTCCTGGGGGGTTATTCACAAAAGACTTGCGATCGTAAGTTCGTAGTTACGATTTTTGTAATGTTTAGTTGCATTTAGATACGATATCGTAAGTTGCGATATCATAACTTTTGTTTGAGAATAGCCCTCCCCCCCAGAACTTTGCATGTAAAAATAGCCCTTTTCCATGTACAAATTGTAAGTTCTCGCAAATATAGTATCACACATATTAAATCAAACACAGGATTTGTTTGTGTACAAGAGAATGAAGGAAGTATGTATTTGGAGCTAAAATTATTATTATGACTATTTTGCCCCACATTCCTTCCTTATTACGACTACAATAAATTTTCATAAGGCAGAATAGTAAGAGAAAATGTATTTTACATCCAAAGGTCTATACATATTGGCCAATATAGTAGAGGCAGGTAAAAGACCAGTGCAGGTATTCCTACTTCTACACGGTAAAACTACCATGGGAAAAAACTTTCTCCTTCTTCTTATTTAGTTTTACTGAGACCCATTACAGATTTACTACAAGGAAGGAATAATTCTCCCCTGAGGAATTCAAAGGCACTAGAGTTTATGTAGAGTATTAGTATTGTCACACGTTTTGTGTAGTAGAAACATGATTTGAAATCAAATGAGAGACCGTTGTTATTATTTCTTTCCATCCTACAATGGAACATAGGGTTAGAATGAGGAAGGAATATTAATACGAGCTTAAAACTAATAAGCTTAATCCTTACTAGTTACGAGGGTAATCTTCCCTTTGGAAATCAAACTTTATGGGAGGAAATATTCCTTACAAGGAATTCTATGCAAGTGTAAATAGTTTGTCTACTTTTTTCACAATCCAACCCGTCTTGATTTTACTACTACAGACTACAGCTATGCATCTATGTACATATAATAAGTATATAAATATGTATAAATGTGCTTTCTAAAGAATTAAAATCCAATCCACGTCACTCCTTTATAAAGAATAGTCCAGGGAAAGGTTTTCACTGGAAACTTTTGTCCTGGAATATGGTGGGGTCCCAAGAAATAAGATGGATTTTGAGAAAAGATAGGAAACTTAGATAGTAAAATGCTGGGAAGGTCTATGAAAGTATTAGATGTGTATGGCTTTCTCTCTTTCTATGTGCGTGTAATTATCTTGACTTTATCCCGTTTAATTAACTCTCCTTTCCCAGCTCTGTATGAGGGTGATGGGAGGAAGGGAAATTGATAGACTTTGTGAGACTTGGCCATTTGCAATCCCCTCCGCCTCCATGGACTCACTCGAGTACTTCCTAGGAATAAATATACATGCTTGGTACGAAAGATACTTAATGTGATATAATGCTAGGAATTATCATTGTAGAGGGGCAAAAAAATCTCGTCTGAATTAGGATTTTTTCTAAAAAAAAAACCTTATGTTTACCAATTTTCCCTTCCTTTGGAATTACATTTGCATCATTTTTACTAGCGTCATTAATATATTCTACTCATGTATACTCATGGTTTTGAATTTAAATGTAGTCATAGAAATAGCTACATACGTCAAGGTAATATTTTACTAGAGAGGTACATATGAGTAATTATATGTGATTAATAGGACCATTTGAAATACCATCTAATCCCGCCTTTATACGTGAGTTATTTTTATGTGTCTATTTCAAGATAGGAATTTCTAGCAAAATGGCTTAGTCGGAGTATTTAGCAGCTATTTCTTTAGTAGGTAGGGAAGTTTTCCTGGTCAATGTCCTTGGCAATACGTTGTTCTATTTTTACAATAATAGTGGAAATTAGCGTGAGAAAGTGCATATTTTATGTATGTAGGTGTCAATCATTCGGTTGTATAAACAAATGGTAAACGGACGTCATTTTAGGGGCTTTACATATCATATGGAATATTTTCAAGTTTACTGTGCTGGAGCTCCTGAATAACTATATTAATAAATGTTGAGTAATTTCTAATAAGAAAGCATATTTTATCTTCCAGTGCCACAGTGGATAGATTTAAAATAAACAGAATCCAATTTTCGCGAAAAGTTTAAAAAATACTGTGCGTGATTTTTTTGAAAATCGTGTAAAATATTTTGTTAATTTTTACCACCCCAGTCCTAAAGTGCTGGGTACAGGAGGGCTGTATTTTGAATATTTTAAAAGATAGGGTAAACGTAAAGGATGAGTTATCTAGGACACCGTGGATTCGAAAAGGAAATTGGGTAAAATAAAAGTCAATTTTCGTAGAAAAAAAATGTTTTTTATATGATGCCGATAATTGCGTCACATCGAATTTTCCACATGGTTTGATAGACCAAACTTACGTAAAACTATCAGCCCTTTAAAGCCATACTTAACAAGCTGATACTTGATCCCATTGTGGCAACAGCTGTAGGGCTATTGCAATAGTAGCGAACTATGTACAAGTTCAACATGCTTGGAAAAACCGAGTCAAAACAATTTAATTCTGCCTATGAATTTCCATTAAAACTTGATCCCTTCGATTTCGTAGGAAAGATCAAGTATTTCAAAATACCGCTTATTTGAGCGGATCTGGAGAGAATTTTGTTGAATCTTTCAAAGATGTTCATCTTATTCATATTTTAAAAAAATAAAATTCTTCTTCTACAAATCTACTGATCTGGAAAAAACGGGGCCAAGTCTCGGTGGAAAGATAAGTACTAAAAACATTGACGGATTTGAGGAAATCACTCCTAAAAATATTCTCACAATGATTCTAATAACTGACTTGTTTTAAGGAGAAAAGTTATTATAATAGAAATGAGATTCCAGCTGAGTTCCCTCATACTTTTCAATCAGCGCAAGTTGGGAAATAACGATAAAAAACGACTTATAAAGACATTTGTAGCCCACACAAAGAAGCCGCCCAACCTGTCTCCATTACAATTTTCTCACCAAGACTCCCTCAAATGTTATAACTGATTTTGATACTTCGTGCTCATGACAATTTCTTCTTGGAAAACATGAAAAAGTGAAAAACCTTGGGGACAGGATCAGTGTTAAATTTGTAGGAAAATCCGTGATACAAATTTATTACTTACATTTAATGGTGGTCAGCTATAGGATTGGAATGGTCATTCTTGGAACGGTGTGTAGTAAATCGGAGCTATCCTTCATTTCCTTGGATGACTGGGTTGAGTAGATAGAGGGACAAATCAAGTTGTTCACAAAGCTCTTCCAGGCGTAAATTAATTGCTCAAATGACTCCCTCAAGTACACAAAAGTTTCCTCAAGCTAGTTTCCAGTTGGGTTACAACTTGTTGAGAATTTCACTTCACTGCTCTTCCATCCTTAGGCTCAGTTGTTCTTGTGGGGTGTTGATAAGGAAAAAAGGCGATTGGAAAACATATGTGGTCTGACTGCTCTTAGAAATTCTTTTCCCTATTCCTTTTCCGCTTCTTTACTTTCTCTGCTTTTATGTAGATGATTAATCTAAAGTGGAACAAATTCTTCAACTGTTCTTTTAACCTTCCTCTCACACGGGTTCTTATATACATCCATCCCTGTGAAGTGTTACTACGAGTATTTACTTTAGCCGTGTGATTCTTTCCCTTCCGATGATCATTTTGGAAAAAGCTCCTTCTTGTAATTAAGCCAATACTCTAGACAGTATTTGCAACATTTTTCCCAGCTTTAATGACGCACTTGCGTTTTGACATTTATTAAAGTAGAAAAGTTGGGGTCAAATGCTTCTTCGATAGTTTTTCATTGCATTTTAATTTTAGTAAAAATGATTGGAAACTGTTTTAATTTGTGATCTTCTGTATTACATTGAAATGAATATTTTGCAGTTCTTTCCATTACTTATTTAACTTTAGTGGACAGTAAATATTTTATCCCATTTTTTAACAGCTGAAACAAGCTTGGTTTAAGAAATTCTTTGGCTGTCGTCTTCGTTGATAAATTTTTGGTAGTATTAAATACAGCTGTATTTAAAAAGTTGTGGAAAATTTATATTGCCGGCAAAAGAACAAAAGAAGCTATATATATTCAAGAAGTGTCAATAGAACAAAAGTTTCAAATCATTTAGTTTTAGCTTCTACAGCAAAGCGGAACTAATTTCAAACTCGGTTGCTCATGTGGCTTCGCGTGGGTGTGTATGTGTAAAGATTTAGCTCCTTGCAAAACTAAGTAAGCGTTTGCTCGATTTAACCCCCTTTTGCACGCAATTTTCGCAGATATTTAGCTCTTTGAATTTAGCTGGCAATATTTTAAAGTACTAATTCATTAGGACAAAAATTTTGTCGTCGGCTTATATTTACTCAATATTTTTACGCACATAGACTGATTCCACATGCCTTTCATTTTTAATTTGATGTTATACATACTAACAATTAGCTAAACTGAAGTATCGGTTATGCTATTCTGCCTAAAATTACCAGGAATTCTAGAAATTGTATGAATTTCAAAAATTCCTGGAATTTTATAAAATTCAGTAAATTCTTGGAATTTTATAAAATTCAGTTGATTCTTGGAATTTTGTAAAATTCAGCTAATTCTTAGAATTTTGTAAAATTTAATAAATTCTTGGAATTTTATAAAATTCAATAAATTATTGGAATTGTATAAAATTTAGTTAATTCTTAGAATTTTATAAAAATCAGTAAAATCATGGAACTTCATAAAATTTACTTAATTCTTGGAATTTTATAAAATTCAGTAAAATCATGCAATTTCATAAAGTTTAGTTAATTCTTGGAATTTTATAAAATTCAGCAAATTCTTGGAATTTTATATAATTCAGCAAATTCTTGGAATTTTATATAATTCAGCAAATTCTTGGAATTTTATGAGCCTTAAAAATTGCAAGAAATATTTTCAATTTCAAAAATTCCAGGAGTATCATCTTCATAAATTTAAAAAATTTCAGGAACCGTAGGATTTTAAAAAACGGAATCATGGCGTGGCCAGAAAGATTAACTGGGTAGGAAATCCCACCAGCAGAAAATAATGTTTAACTCAATCAAACAAATAATTCCGAGAGCAATCCTGAGATTTAGGGAATACATTTAAAAGAATTATTTTATGTCAAGACTCCTTTACAAACTACAAAAGAAAACATTGTAAAGTTGTAATGTATCTATATCTGCCTATAAACCAAATTGCAACATTTTATCAAGCTTTTCCAACAACTCTAATAGAGCAAGAGCATCATTGTAGTGTTGTACAATCAAACAACGAAGTCTTATATATACTTACGTAGAATACACCCATGAAGAATGTACAAAATGTTGAATGAATACAAATTCACCCAGCTACATGTAAAAACTTACCAAACTATTGATACTCTCAACTAATGTACCGGAGGAAATCTACCACTACCCAACAATTTACAAATAAAAAAAACTTCCTCTACCCTATGTGTAACACAAATTCGAACAATGATTTTTAATTGAATTATTTTAAAAAACTCCATTTATTTACACAGTTATTTTGACAAACTACATCATTTCATAATTTCCAGTTTCCAACAACTTTCGTCAATCGCAAATATATCCTTGCTTTGCTTAGCTTCAACTTCTATACCTTCATTTGCAGCCCTACGTTCAATGATATTTCCAGTTTTTAGTGTAAAATGCTGGTTTTACTTCAACTTCCATAATATTGTGATAGCCATATGAAGTCCATAAACTCTAAGTTTTATCTTCCAAAACAGAAGACTTGCCCCTGTTCCTAGGCAAGCAGATTATATGGGACGTGAACAATATGGAGTATTAGGATTATTCCTGCTTGAGTAGAAATGACCAAATCTTGGAGAAATTATTTGGGAAAAACACACAAGCTTTTAGCTTAAGGTATAGGCATACATACTGAGTCTTTAAAGAGCTTTTGAATTTACAACTAATGAAACCACTTAACCCATATGACCTTGTTAGGCACGTAATGGAGCCTCCTGAGACCGTGCCCCTGTCTATGATGACTCAAGCCAGTCTTAATAATGCTCATGTACAAGTTGAATTCCTCTCAATAATTCCATATTGAAATATTTAACACAGTTTATATCCAGGTTCTACATGCATTTCTAATATGTCTACAGAGTCATAGTATAGACCAGGAATGTCAAGGTTAGAAAAGTATACAAATAAATACAAGTACGAAAAGCAAGCACTATTCAAAGTCTCATCAAGCCTTCAATTTCCCAACAAATTACGACCTTCCAAGTCTATAATACTTGCAGAAAGGGAAAAGCCATTAAAAGTTTATAATGTAACGAAACCAATAATAATAATAGCCCGAGCTAGAATAATTCATTGTAATTGAGCCAAGTTGGATCGATATATGATTGGAACTGTAACTGCGACAGGCTTAGTATACGCTTTCTACCTTAAAGCTGTTTGAGCAATGAAATAATATGTGCCATTTCATGACGAAATGATTTCCCAAATGGTTTTTTCACTACATAGCTTTATATAGATACTAAATCATTTGATTGCCATTATTTAATGATAGAAATTCACATCTATATCCTGTGGTTTTCCAATATATTTTTTTATACTTGTATTTTTACAGGCACGAACCAGTAGTGAATGGATTCTCCTACATCTTAGTTGGTGTGGGTTCGGGAGCAGCGTCTACCATTTGTGCTTACTAAGTCCATCAATATTTCGAGGGCAATTCCTTTTCGTCGTTTCCAGTGTTCCATTTTGTGGTCTTCTGGGATCCGGTCTGCTCGTTCTTCAGCTCATGACAGTGTGGTCAGTGTGTGCGTTGAGGTAAAGTTTTACATTAAATTCTCTATAACTTTATATAAAGCTCTGAGGGATGAAATTAAATTTTACACTAGTAAGTAGTAGCATGGAGAATTGTCAGAGATTTTGTTAATACTTTAGCCCCATACATACATATCTATTTCTCACAATAAAATGATAACATGCCATTAGTGTTGATCAGAGGAATTTCAGTATTACACACGTGCCTGTATTAATGAGGGTTTGCGAAGCAGCTGGCCACAGTGTAGCCCTAGAGTGGATTATATTATAGGAGCCACAAGGTCATATCCGCGTATAGCTATATAAAAACAACCGAGTATATATACATACGTGTGGGGTATTTTCGGATTAATACATCGTGCAAGGTTGTGTGGAGTGTTTTCTGGAAATTTCAATGCAATGCAATGGTAAAATTAGTGGTGCTTTCCAGCCCTATATAAACATATATAGGACTTTATGGAACAAACGAATTGTGGAAAGTACATATTTGAACTAGAAGAGCTTGTATAATAATTAGAGTGAGATTCAACAACCGTCCAGTTTTAACTTTCTCTTGGCCTGTAATTTCCCCAAAACTCAATATATCCCTTGTGTTTGGATGAAGGGGATAAGGAATTTTAGCCTATGAATAGACATCTGGCAAGTAGGTAGGATCTGGAGGGTTAGGAGAAGGTAAATAAGATGAGTGTTTCCTTGTTAACTTGTTCTAATGATTGTGATTAATAGAGTCGGAAGGTTGCTGCGTTTTCATTAGTAGATACATATTTAGGCTAACAACATAGAGGTACCAGGGAGAGGAGAAGGCAGGAGGATGAGGAGTTTCGGACGATTATTGGAACACAATATCAAATTCCCGAGAAAAATTAGGGAAGGATTGGGGAAGAGAGGGAAAGTCAGAGAGAGAGAGAGAGAGGGCTAGGTAGTTTTAGTTGGAGGAGATGTGAGAGAGGTTGAGAAGGCGGAATGCGTCATCAGAGGATGAAGGGAAATTCGTTTGATATAATTACATATGTATGTGCTTGTTGTTTGTTTGTTGTTTCAGTGCGGATCGTGCAATCGCAATTGTCTACCCACTTCGTTACTCTCAGATCGCCACTTCCCGTCGAATATCATTTTATTTCATCGCTGTTTGGTTCCTGAGTGTCGGAACGATGATGACTGCTCTATTCCTCTCGTCTTTCCCAGAACTTGATGGTCCGTACATTCCATATGTGAAGCCCACTCCTACCTCAAATACTCCCAGTCATGAGGATGTCATGTTCCACGGAACGGATGAGTTGGTGGTGTTGACTCCGACATTGATTTCTCCCAGTGCAAATTATGATGAAAGGGGTGGAGGAGATGTTAGTGGTGGGATATTTTTAAGTGATATGGTGACCACCACAGGTGGTCCTGTACTAGACCGAGACTCCATTAGATTAGGAGTGAATGAGGAAATCCTGATTTCAGGAGGTTCTAGTTCTCTCAATCAGAGCTACAACGCTAGTAGTGTTGGTGGCAGTAATAAACCTACATTGGAGGTTGTGGTGGTAGAGGAGCCACATTCATCCTCCCAGACGTTAAGCTACCTATCATTTGAGTTCCGTCCCATGATGGGAATTTGTTTACCCAAAGTGTATCAACTGTCTTGGTCGAGCGTTCTATGGACGGCGGAATGGGTCCTCTTCATTCTCATAGCTCCCGTGTGTACCCTTCTGGTCTGTGATTTGGCCGTTCTATCAATTGCTCGGAGACAGTCTCATCGAATACTTCTGGCCATGACAATGGTGACAATAACAGCACAGGCGACTGTCACTAGAAGTAAGGGAATGGCTCCGACCCCACCCACAGGTCTCTGGGTCAACAATGTCCCTGCGAGGTCAAGAGCTTGCCGTGCTGTCTGTGAGGATCTATCTACACTTATTCTACTCCATTTGCCGTTTATTCTCATCCTCGTAAGAATTCCCATTATTTCTAACCCTTTATCAGGGTCATTTTATCTTCATAGCTATATTGCACCCTTGGGCAATTTACAGCTCAATTTCCTGGATAATTTCCTCAGCTTTAACTAAATCCGCCATTTAATTTTTTATTAGTAGGGGAAAGAGAGAACTAAATTCCTGAAAATATTTATAAGCTACTTTTACACCTTCCATAGATATCATTTTCTGGGTCTCAGTGACTACTCCCCCCTACTCCGGTAAAGTCATAACAGTTAAAGGGAAAACTTTTCTGGAAACCTCCAAAACTCCTCTCATTTCCTGAGTTGACTTTGTAATAGAAAAATGACCATATTTCAAAATATGATGGGCTATTAATATAAAATATAAATGCTTCTTCTATTTCTCTAGGAAGTTTAGTAATGTTGCAATATGGAGAAAGGGATGTGTTGGTGGTGGTGGAGGTGGTGGACAATTGTAATAAAATTCTGTGAAACTATTACCGCAGGTATCTGAAACTGTGTCGGGGAATCATCTGGCACCCGAGCCATTGATGTTTATTGGGTCCTTGAGCATGTTCGCAACACCCAGCTTCAATGCTTTACTTTATGGGATCCGAGCAAGACCTCTTCGATCGGCGTATAAAAGTTATCTACGTAAACGACTGACGAATACGACGCTTCAACATGAAATTCAGAACCGTCTTTCACCTGTGGATGGTTCCCCACGGCCTTCTTCTAGAGCCAAGAGCTTCCGGTAAGTTTACTTTTCCCCAAAAATCATAAAACAATTCACTCAGAATTAATATCATTCGCTCTTCCTTACTCATCTTCTTACTTCCATTCACTACTTACTTCTTTTCTCTATTATTTTTCTCTGCACTTTATCCATGCATTCATTATTACCTGTTTGCCACAAAAAGTTTCCTCACTCGAATGAACTTATTCAAATTTTAATGCTTTCATCAAAAACTACTTCCCCATTCTTTTTGTTCTTTTTTTCTTCTTCTTTAATCATCAGCCATATCGTGGATTTACTTTTGTTGTTCGTAAGACGCTCCCTCCCATTGGATTTCCTATTTTTCATATGGAAATCCGGATTTGTAGCAAACGCTAAAAACTAGTACCACTTTGACCACTTCTACTCTACTAAAACCACTGCACTGTAAATAATTCCCCCTCCCTTATTCCAACCACCACATCCCAGACATTATTGTCAGCCTTTCTATTGTGTCTTAAACACAAGGGTACATTTTAAAATTCAAATAATTTGAAATAAAAAACTTTAATTGAGCCTTTCAAGTCGCAAATCCTGGTGACAAATGCTCCTAAATAGTAACTTTAAAAAAAGTCTTGTAGTTTTCACTGAGTGCGGCACAGGAATTTCAGTAGCTTTTACCAACGCTGCAGGGGCGGCTTAAAAAAAAATATTGTATGAATTAATTCATTTTTGAACATGAAGACAGGAAACTGGCAAAAGTAATTGTGGGACTTGTGCCAAAGTGAGAAAAAGACGATCGCTGGGATGATATGTCATTCATTTCTTAGCCTTTTTGCTCTATGAAATCAAATCCACTTTCTTCCACGTTTAAAAAAAATTGAAGAGCAGGAGATGCTTGAAAAACATAGAGAAAAAAGAACATTATTTTTTAGTGGCGGTATAAACTCCAACCAAAATAAGACGCACCGAAAAATATGTTGAATGTACCGGGACTTTTCCCTCTTTCCCAGTATATCCCCGTAATAACTAAGAAAAGTTGGATTTGAGAGTATTTATTTCTAGGCTTTTATGGAAGAGTGTGAAAGACCCGCCAGCTTACTATTTGCCTTTTCTATTGTTTTGTTTCTTTTATCTCTCTCTTTCTTCCCCTACCACACCGGCTTCAAACATGCAGATCATCCACTCCATCACCGAATTCTTCCCCTGCCCAGACACCACCAAGGAGGCTATCAACCTACGACCTCCGCCCTCCGCCCAACCAGCTCGTTCTGACCACCTCACCATCCCATGATCAGTTCGGCCGACATTCCCATCATCATCGTCGTGCATATGATGAGGAGAATGGCTCTACAGCCCGGAAAGTCCGCTCCTTTCTTCACATCCCATCATTTCCTTCCCAGTTAGACTTGCAGGAATTTTGGTCTGGTCTCCGACGTCCCAATCGATCACCCACCATCGTTATCACCCATGAAATCGGTATGAAAAAAGACATTTCTAATTCCATTGTAGGATCACCCCCGGATGCGGAGCAACGGTTGTAATCTGCCAAACATACGGATATAGAGCCCTTTTTTCCCTTTAGGAAATCCATCACCTTCCAGATTCCTCCTTAACTCTTTTATTCTCCCTTATCAGAAGCAACTTAAGAGTATATACGGATCAGGGGAGCGTCAGTATATGTAAGTAGGTGACAACAATAGTCTAATTTCATACACATACATATATACTTTTAAAAAAAAAAAGTACATACAACGAGGGTCCAGCAGTGTCTCAAAATATTTTACTGCCCTGCAGACTCCTCGTATTATTGCTATCAATAACTCTTATCGTATTACTTCCATACATATACTTACTTACTAAGGATATCCATGAGTATCCCTGCAACTCCTCATCTCCAAAGCCGCCTCTAACTCTCCTCCTTGTTTCCTTTGTAAACAGCAAATCTCCAATAACATTTTTATTCAACCTCAGATTATATCCCTCTGAATTCCATCCTCTTCTCCTACTAAATTATACCATCCCATATTTTTTTTTACTATTCCGCTCACTTCTACTTTTACTCTTTCACTCGTCTTTTTATCTAGAGTAATAAAATCTCTTTTTTCCAAACACTCCTTTACGTAGCAAGAGCAAGTGTAATTTCAATTTCTGAATTACTGTTGAACAACTTTAATTTCTTATCTATATTATTTTCTATATCCCTTGAAACCTCCTGTGATCTCCAATTTATGTTAATTAAATTTTAAATAATAAAAATAATTATTATTCCATTATCTCAAATGACCTTGAGTCTTGTAAATAAAACGCTTCACTCGTCAATTTTACTTTGTATTTATGAACAACAACAACCATAAGTGTCAGTCTCAGAATTCCCCTTGAATTTATTATTAAATGAACGTGTGGGAGAAAGTACAAAGTCATGAACAAAGAAAGTTTTTTTCCTTCCTCTTTCCCTCATCTTGCTCATGCAATGTATTTTTAAGTACCTTTTTTCTAAATTATTTCCTCCTAATTTAAGGAAAATTCAATCATTATTAAAATTTACTCGGAAAAAACTTATATCTTTGAAAGTGACATTACGTTGTGTACTTTTACTTGAGGATATTTTCATTGATATTTTTTTAACCTTATGTGTAGGAACTTTAGTTTCACTTTGTTTATGCTGCTCTCCAGGTATATATTCCATTATGTACAATGTATGTATATCATATTAAGCGTGACTTGATGTATATGTACCTAAAAACTCGTCATAGTATTTAATATTGTGTAAAATAAATAGGAAATATAAATAGTAAATTATTATTATATTAAACATGCAAAGGTTTTTGTGATGTCTCAATGAAAACATGCTCGTAAAGGCCCAAAAAAGGTAGAGAAAAAATAGTAGAGAAAAATTGCATAATGATAAGTGTTATTTCGCTAAACGGTGGAGTTTTGCAGTTAAGAGAGGATATATATGTATACATGCTGTACAAGGTCACCTATTATTATTACATAAATAGCCAGGAATAATCTGAGAGTGAGTTGGTTGTAAATTAACCAGAATGATTTTCCCAGAGTTTGTGAGTATCTATATTTAGCTGAGATATATTTAAATAGATTTAGTTTTTAGTCAGTATATAGAAATATGTATGTGCATAATAATGCTATTAGAAAATAAGTGATTACTATATACTACGAGTGTTACGAATAGGTTGTCGATCAACTATCAGAGCAGTCTGGACAGTGAGTGCTACTTTATAGAGGGAAAATTACATTATTATGCTTAATGATACTTATAAACAAATATAGCCATTATTTTTGATGATCCTCTTCGTAACTTGATGACCTGATGAAAGAAAATTCCAACTTGGTGCTTGCAACTATAACTATATGTCCACATTTATGTGTATATGTGTAACAATGTGGGAAACACCTATTATTTAATGATTATACAATAGTTTCCAACAGATTTGACATTTGTTAAGATTCCTCCTTTCTCAAGATTATGTGCATGAATTTTGACTTGCTATAAGGTAAAAATAACCACGAGCTTCGTAAAAAATATATTAAATTCACCAATATATATATATATACGTTCGTCAGACGTAAATGTGGAGCTTCCCAGATTTTTACAAAGTCTATGTAAAATTACATAATCTAATATACATGTCAAAATTCTAATTCTAACAGTAGCGGACAATTTATTCTTATCACATAAAGCATACGTTACAATCAATGGGAAACCAGGAAGAAATTCAAGTAATAACGAATTAGTAAATTTATTTTAATTTACTGAAAATGTGTGAGCTCCATTTAAGCATGTATCCATAATTAACTTATACTCTCTCTCTCTCTCTCTCTCTGGTATCAAAATAACCGATTGCCAAAACTTACTAGTAAATTAATTATTTAAGAACACAGAATAATTGTGAAATATCAATCAAAATTATTACATGTACCTTTCTATATATATTATTTTATGCTACTTGGCTGTTCGACCAAAAAACCTTAATTGGAAGGGATGCGTCTATATGTAAATATCCCATAAGCGAGACTTTCACTCCGAAAATCACTAAAAACCCCATAATTTATCACTTAGAATAAAAATTTAAGAGCTATACATTGAGAATCAAAGATTCACCCCCAACTTCCCCTTCACCATTCTTTTCTATTGTTAAGTCACATTTTGAAATTTACTCTTCTCAACAAGAAAAATGTAAAGGAGTAAGGAAACTCGGACAAGATGTGATAACAACATAAAATCCCTATGCAATACAATTTAAATAACAAAAATAACTACACAACCAAACGATTAACTTACTACAACACAGCAAGAGGAACAGCACAAGAGAGAAAAAACAACAATTTCAACCAGTGTCAATGGGTAAGCTAAAACATATGAAAGGGAAAGTTATGTTTTACTCACTAATCCCAATAACATAAAAACAAGAAATATTATATCAAGCTTCTTAAAACTAAATACGAGGGAAAAGTTGGCACTTCTTAAAATCACCAATAATTATTATTGAAAGTTATACTACTCGTATGTAAATCAAGATAAAAACATGTAAGTATTTTCTAAAAATTTGTTCATATTTTTGTTCGTCCAAAGTCTACAAGTAAACGGGATATGAATACATATGTGAGTACACAAATTTAAATTACCTTAAATATAATGCTTTCTGTCTGTCATATAAAATACCTGTTCCATTAAACTGTAATACTACTACGGACTATCGTATTGTTCGTACCAAAATAGAACTCTGTGAGCATAGCTATAAATATGGGATATGAAGAATGAAAAATTTGTGTGAAAAAGAAAACATACATTTGTGTAAATTGAAACAATGTACGTCCACACTCCATTATCTCACCAAGAAGTCAAAAAAAAAAGATTTATGCAAGAGCTTATATAATAAGGACATGTTAATCCAGCTGGCTAGCTCCCGATTCTACAAATGAAAATTCATGGAAGTGGATACAGGGCGGCAGTAGTGTTCTGTGTGTGTGTGTGTGTGTTTGTGTCTGTAACAAAGAACAAATTGTGAAGTAATTTATTTATTTTAGGTTACTATAGGATTACAAGAGAATGTGTATGTTTACATAATATGATAAGAAGATGATGTGTTGATGAACTTCTGCATATATACTCTCACCATAGGAGGGTGAAACCATGTGAATGCATGTTGAGTGGGCATCAAATGATTTTTACACACATGCTGAGCTTGAAAAAGGAGAAAAAAATACTTGTTTTACATTCTATAGAAAAATATAACCATATTAGATACTATATGGGTATATAGCAAGTAACTGTACACATAGTATAAGAAACTTCTGCTGTGTACTATACACAGATATTAAAAAGCCTGCTATAAAAAAAATATACCGTGCTCCCCTCTCGCCCTTCTATTATATACTCTGTCGATATATACCAGTTCCGTAATAATTATTGTACCTGTCGTCTGTACTATATGAATAGTAGGAGAGGAGATGTAAATGATTCGAGGAGCGAGTCTATTTGAGTCATTAACTAATGAGGTTATACAACGTAACATTACCAGTATTGCGAATGAATAAATGGGGCCCACATTATTGGGGTGAAATCCATTGCTTTTACTTTTATCATCTCTTCATCCTGTTTTTGTTTTTTGCAATAACTCCATCATTTCTATCTCTTATGTTTTTTTTTCACTCACACACTTTTAATTATGATTAAACAGCCATATTTGTATTGAAATAATGAAATCAACCGATGAATTACCATACTTTTTATTTCCCTATTTTCACTTTTGGAGAGAACGCAGCCGATCATTGGAGAAAGTGAACTTGGTAGAAAGACCTTGGAAAAAACATGGTGTGACCGCTAACCCCTGTGCGCTGCCCATACAATTATATATGATACGCATGAATACATTTCCCTGATACTTTTTCAAAGCTCATGAGGCTTAATTTTTGAATGCAATAAAATCTGGAATTAATTGAGAACTCTTAGGGATTAAATTACCATTTTCTATTATTAATAAAAGCTTTATTATTTTTGTGTAAGTAGAAGGATTTGAATGTGTGTTCCAAAAGTGGGAACGGATGACCTGAAGGTAGCCATGACCACCATGGACTTTCTCCTGTTTATCATGTTTCCATAATAGTCATAAGTACGGGAGTAATGTGGGGGCAGAGTGATTGTCTGCTGTATAAGTTACTATAAGTAGTTACTATGTAGCTCGTGTTAATGTATTTAGATAACTGTGCTCATGCTCTCTGGGCGAGATGAGGCATAGCCCTGAGACAGAAATTGCAGGGGAAATTGGAACCATAATTAGGTTGAAATAATTGCACATCCCACTTAAATATAGAACACAGAGAGACGAGATTTTAATGACGTAAAGCCTGACGTCTGTGCAAAGGCTAAAGAGTGGATGATGTCTGGGAAACAATGGGGAATGTGCGAAAGGATGCGTGAAGGTTAGGAATGAATTGATTGAGTATATGTTTCTTAAAATTTGAACACTACGTTTTCTCTTTCCACTCGAGCGTCAAGTCTGACATTATTACGTCGTGTGTAGATACAATGTAGAGAGGGGGGAAACAAGAACATTCTTCTGGTACATATGAAAAGATAATAACATGGAAATGAAAATTATCAAGATTGAGACTTGAAAAAGATTGTGAAGTGTAGTAACAAAAAATCTGAGAGAAAAACGTACATTTTTCTCTTTGAGAATCTTGTGTATATTATAATGCTGTTGGAACCGTTATAATTTTTTCCCACCTCGTAATCAACTACGGAGTGGAATCAAATTATTAGTAATGGCGCTACTTCCCTCAAACTATACAGTTTTCCACCTTTCGAATTTCCTGGAATGCTGGGGAAGGAAAATGCGTAATCAGTTGATTTTTTTTGCACGGGTCTATATGTATTATATAGTGGACGGCTGCAACAGAATTTTATGCAGCGGCATTTGCTTGTGTGAATGGGAATCACTGAGGAAGAACTTGTCTAAATTTAGTTTTTCTTTGCTAATTGTATAAATCAATAATTCGTAATCTTTGCTGTCAAATTCAGAGAGATTATTTCTAAAGGTCAGAAAATTATGTGTACAAGAAATTTCACAGAATTTCCGTGGATTTTCTCAAAATTTCTTAAATTATTGGTAGCTTTTGTAAATAGCTTCTCAAAACCATGGAATAGGTTTGAAAATTTGACAGATTTTGAAAAGAAGTGAATGATTTTCATAAAACAGCACACCCAATATGTTAATCTGTAGGAATGTTTTAAGCCCCCAGAATTTTAAGCGTGTTTTGGAACCCTTAATTCATCATCGACTTGCGGATCATAGTATCAAAATTTTTTTAAATTCTCACAGAATAGAATTTTGCTAAAAATTTGATGGCAAACACCAGAATCGTCTATCATTGAAAGTTTCCACACAGGTCTTTTTTAAAAGTGTCCATTTTTGAAGCTGGTACACAAAACTAATCTCCTTAATCTGTTGATATTTTCCTCGTTTGTAACCACATAGACGTGAAAATGGTATACATTTTCATAAAACATTACAGTCGTCTCTTAGTTTTACAGGAATTTCGACAATTTAATTGACTTTTGATCCAAAGAGTGGAAACGTTTTATCCTTGTCTAAATCTGACTTATCTGACAATGCCTGGTCATATTTTTTGTGGTCAAATATGACAAACAAAAGTCAAATTAATCAATTTTTTATCCTGTCTCTACGAAATTTATCCTCCTCTCTGAAAACTATTTTTATAAGTATTGTATCAGCAACGAGAGCGTGAAGAGTTATCAGGAATGCTAGAAAATTACGGAACTTTTTAACCTTCCCTTTAATCTCCAGAATGTGAAAGATAATGATTTCCAAGATTAAAATGAGCTTATTTACAGTACATAATTTTGAAGCTCACCGGCCCAAGGCAAGGCAATTTTTCATGGAGGAGGAACATTTAACCAGAAATAATTTTTAGTACAGTAAAATCTCTACATAATATGTACCTATTCAGCATCGGAATAATCTTAAGCATTGTAACCTGACCGCTGCTGCAATTGATAGGGTGGAGCCCTCAAATGGTGAAAACATGGAAAATGGTATCCATTGTTTTGCATGTTTGGCTCTCCTCGCCTTACACCACACTTTGCTAAATGGATTTACTGGACAAACCTGCGATGAGTATTTTTTTCGTATGTCCGTATGGAGTTGTGCCTTAAATGGAGAGGGTTTAATTCCAATTTGTTTCATGTCGGGTTCATCTCAAGATGATTCTTTCCCAGGAAAACAATTTGAATCTCGAGGTTTTGCCAGGTGTAAATAATCAATCTACTTTGAATTTTTTTAAATTCCTCAGCTTGCTTGCGGCTATTGCCTCAGGGTCTCAACATCTTCCATTGGCTCTGTTCTAGTCTGAAGATTTTGTTCCTTAAATACATGCGGTAGAGATGAAAAAAATTTTGTGGAAGGGTCGATGGAGAAAAAGTGCGAGACTTGACTCTTACTCAATTATATGAGAGAGGTGAAAGAAAGTTCAGTTTATTTGTTGTAAATGCTCATGCATTTATAAACGAGCATTTGTCTGCGAAAGTTCCAGAGCATAAAATCCTATCATATTTTCTATCCAGCCCATACATTCTCCTCCCATCTCGCCACATTAGTTTAGATCGACGCCTATCATCCTCACACGTATTGTTTCTCTGCAGGGTAGACCTTACAATGACGCATAATAGAGGAAATAATTTTGCTAGCTGAATATAAAAAGACTACATATTGAAAGAGATAAAACTTGGCTTGTTCTCTATCCCCACATCTTCATCCACATCCACCCTCCAACGCACAGTTTGCTTCATTTCATTTGAATTTCTTATTAATATTTATGAGACACGCAATTATTCATGAACGAGTCACACATGCAAAAGTGACTCGTATTTTCAAATTCCAACAAAGGGACAACATAACTTTCGAAATTGGTCCAAAAGTTTTCAAATAGTTTCTTTTCCTCAATTTTATTTATTTTTATAATAATTATTATTGTCAACAATAGGGATTCTTCATTCGAACATCGACTTTCAATCTCGGAACTACACACTCACACGTATTGGATCATATATATGGGTAAAAAAACATACCCAAACATTTGCAAACACTTATAAAATAACATCCACTACTTTCATACGAAAAGGTGGTGATGATAATTGAGCATGAAATCATCCATAAATTTGGCCTTATCAAAACAATACATTTTCAATCGCTGATAGACAATTAGTGTGTCCGGAAACTTGAAGGTCACGTTTCTGCTTCAATAAAATACACGTCATGAGAAATGTGCCCCCGTCTTGTAAATCTTGTACATAACACATTAATTTTATTCATGATGATTTTAGAAATTTTTATTGCAAAAATCAAAATGTTAAATGGATTGTATTTTTTTAAAACATTCTATCTTAATCGTATTGTAGTTAAGTTTCGACTAAATTACAATGAATTCATTGAACAAAACCGGAGATTTGATTTACTTTTTAGAACTTTCAAGTTATATAGTGCAGGAATATATAAATAATAATCATATGGCGTGGAAAATATGGCTGGTTTTTTTTCGTACAGTTGGGATAATCCGTAGAAACAGGAAAAAACTCAGTATACTCGAGATGTATTCAATTTATTACTTTTATGGCCTTTATTCAAAGTGTAACCAAAAAGCCGGAAGCAATAATAACGCAAGTGAAATTATTACAATTGCAAAAAAAACCTTTATTAGCAGCCTCCTGAAAGAAAAAACTCTAAAATACATTCTAATTTTAGACTCTTAAAGATCCATAGTAGAAAAATTTGATTTGAAATTAAGACCTTCCCAAATATTTTAAGAGGAAGAAAGTTCACCTTGGATTTCCTTTTTATGATAGTGTGTGTGCTAATTATTACACGTTTGTATGTACCTATGTGTGTGTGTAAAGGAACTGGAATATGAAAATCAATAATTCTCCTCAAGGTAATCTCAAGAAAGACGTGAAACAAGCTTAAAAGTTTAAAATGATTACTGTGGAAATTTAAAATGGCATGCTCTACGGGACGTGAAAGAGTAATTCCCCTAGGGAATCAAACCACTGAAGCAATTTCACTCCAGCTTGACTTACTATCTTAGGGGGATTAGCATGTGTTGCGCTAGATTATTTCATTCGCAACCTCATAGTTAATGTGAACTCACACAAGCTTTTCACGCTCAAAGTGACAACAACATCCCGCTCACTCCCAAACTACTTTCCTTTCATGGAGGTCAAAAAAAGGCGAGACGAACTAAAAGCTATTAAGACAAGATTAAAAATCACTTGGAATTTTATCCAGCTTAACGATTCAATTTTTCAAACTCTTTTTAGTTAGGAAAGTTTTATCTCAACATGGATTTTACTCCTTGCCGGATCTTTACATAAGGTTGTTTTAAAGGTTTAACCTGAATTTAAAACTATTTATTTGGTAAAGGGTCTTTTCAAAAGGAAATGTATAAGTAAATGCAACAATAATAATAATTTATGAAGGTGTCAGTAAAGGTAAGGTTTTTTGACTTGTACTAGTTTCCATTTGAGCTGGTCTCCCAACGTCGAGTGTCAGAATCAAGGGAATCATATTATTGGGTGGAGATACTACATGATAAAATATTCAAAGTTGACGAATGTTTTCAGAATCCAGCTGAAGTTCCTCTCTTGCGGTAATCTGCATTTGCAAGAATCAACCCTGTAGCTCGAGTTCTGCATACGGAGTTTACATTTCCGACGTAGCTGGAAATGTTAAGTCTTTTCATTTGGTGGCCACGTCTCTCCAATTCTTTGACAATTGGAGCGATTAATCCATATTCATAAACAACTTCTGATGGATCAAAATTAGCTGTGATTCGGGGCTGGTCATTGGCTGTCTTGATGTCCATATCACGATACAAGGCTCGCCAGATAGTCTAAAAAAATGATGAAGAATGTACATATTACACATCAGCCTGAGGATGAGGGAAAGTCGAGAAATCTTTTTTAACTTACGGAAATAACAGCAGGAAGGATTTTTGAGCCTCCAGCACCTCCAGTTGCCAAAATGGGCTCTCCCATACTATTCAAAAGAATTACCGGAGCCATTGAGGATGCTGGCCTTTTTCCTAAATAGTAAAAAAAATAGTATTTGCTTACATAAGAATTTTCTCCATAATATCGATTTGGAGGCGAAAATAAATTTCTCAAACTAAAACATGTCTTTATGACAATGTACGACATTATTTCCCTTATTTCATGACTTTTCTAACTACCAAGTTCAATTTTAATAGAAATAAGGAATGAAATTCTGGGTGAATTTATTTCCATCAAAATTGTGTTGCATTTTTTAGTTTTCTTTCTAATTTTTCTACACTGTCCAATTGAGCTAGTTTTTTTAGTACAAGTCTTTCTTCACAATCTTTATGCAGTCTTAAACTTATTGAATTTTCTAAGGTTGAAGATACAAGGAAAGTTGAGCAAGTTTTCCGAAGTTTTAAGAAATATTAGAAGTTGAAACACTGAAACAGCGCCCCACTTATTCATTTCACTTCCACTGCGACTTAACAAACGGAAGAGTTTTCGCTTCATTAGGCCTACTATTTTCTGAACTCACCTGGTTGAATAAAGTTTTTTTCATTTGGAGGAAGACCGAAAGGATCGGAAGCATTTCTGAAGGAGAAGTCAGCCAGTTGATTGTTATAAATGATTCCTGTTGTACTTCCCATGAATCCGGCACCAAACCTATAGTAAAAGTGGAAATAGAATTTCAGACATAAATGGTCAAACTATTCGTGAGAATTGCAATTTATTCAAAGAGAATATGCTTCCATAATTGCATAGTAATAAATACGTTTAGATTCCTCTGTTCATTTATAAACTCTTATACGCATAGCTTGTAATTTCTGTATATAGGCAAAGTATCTGGTATTTTGATGGTTTTAGATAAAAAATGAAACTTTGTATTTCACATTAGAAGCAAGAAGACTCTTAAGTAAAAACAACTTAAAAAATAATTACTGCTAAAAGCGAGTGATTAAAAAATGACTACAGCAAAACGTGAAGAAAAACTGTTCCCATTACAGTTGAAAGATGTGAAATCCTGTAAAATGTAAGGTCTTAAAAATAGATTTCCTGTAATGAAGTTTAATGGGATCGGGAAAGTATATAAATAAAAATTCAATTTACCCATGATTGATGGTCGTGGTTAAAGAAACAGCGTCTCCGTCTGGTCCAATGATGGAGACATGCGAAGTGCCTGAATCTGTTGTCTGAGCGAAAATTCCACCGTAATGTGCAGGATCATCAAAAGTTTTGTACTTGTCAATTCGAGAACGAAGATCGTCAGCATACTGCTGTGATAGAGCTTGTTCCAGTAACTGTACAAAAGTTTTAGAACGTGAGCACACAAAAATTAGTTACTCTTTCAGTCGTTTTAAAGCCGACGAAATTCCTCCAACCTATTGCGGTTAAATAAAGCATACATTGCACTCAAATGGCAATCAATGAATTATTGTCAGCACCCTCAGTCAGAAGACCTAATGAACCTAGACAATGAATTAGCGCACAGGCGAGAAAGTTATAGGAGGAAAATATGAAACTATTATTACTGAGGATAGGTCGGTGAAAGCTGGGTCAGAAACTCGTGCACGATGAGCACCTGCAAATTTGAGAACCTCTGCAAGCTGATGCATATCCACGGCTGCATCCAAATTTGACATATTTTGAGGATGTTTTCGTCTGTATGAATGTTTTGTTATTGAAAATTAAATTGCTCTGTAATAATAATTAATAATTTTCCCAAACACTTTAAACAAACGTTACCCATAGCCAGCAAGTATGTTCAAGCCTAGTGTGACAATTGGAGCACTTGAGGGGAATTTCGGTCCAAAAATGGTTATATTGCTTCCTTTAATATTAAATTCATGTTGAAATGGTTCCTGCCAGTCAACCCTAAGGGTAAAATGTAAGATAAATTCTTGAATTAATGTGTGTAATATTTTCGTATCCGTAATTACGCTATCAGACATCCTGCAGACTTTTACCGCTACGCTGTTGAACATGACACATGCCTTTTTGCATGATACCCAGCTCAAATGCTGTTGAAAGTATAGTATACCAATAAAAAAAGGCTTGTACATGTAATTGGATAAATCCTGACGGGTCAAAAGGCCCTCCAACCCACGAACTTCGTTTTGAATTGTTGTTGCCAAGGTTCCATTATAAAATTCTCTAATTCCAGACTCCTGAATTATTCTTAAAGTTTCAGCTAATCTTGGCCGCTGGATTCTATCACCCTCTTTCCAAGGTTCTCCAGTACTTGGATCAATAAATTCTGATCTACAAAGGAGAAGATTTAGAAGGCAGAAATGTTTTACTTCTCCAATGGTTTTCTTTTATTCCAAAATCCATGAAAATTTAATTTGACCAAATGATACCTTAATGTCTCGTCTCCATTGATTACGTCCAAGTGTTGAACTAAGGATCCAGCCAAATTGGCATTAACGGAAAAGCCATTAGCAGCTAAATCATGGGCTAAGCCAACTAGGTCGGACCAGTCAACAGAACCAAATTGACTATGAGCCTCAAACAACCCTGCAAGTTCTCCTGGGACTCCAACAGCAGATCCACCTGAAAATATCAACTGAGGTTAAATAATTTTTTCCACGTATCAATTAAAAATTCTTTCCCGTGCTACGGACACTTACCGACGTAAGCGATTTTCAGGTCTTCCTCATAACTTTGAGGATCAACACCAGAAGGTGCAGTTTCTCTTGCATTAATGGCGTACATTCTGGATCCATCGTAAATTGTCATGAATAAACCACCCCCAAGTCCACTACTTTGAGGGGCTACAACTCCTATGCATAATGCAACAGCTACTGCAGCATCGACTGCCGATCCATTTAATGACCTCAATACATGTCTGAAGTTAAAATATACAATAATTCTCTCTTTCTCAGTGGATTATTTCCTTTCCGATTATTTATGATTGAATAAAAAATCAACGTGATTGTTGAAGCCTCTGTTTTTATTACCTGCCAATATTAGTACATGCTTCGGCTTCTGTACTCACACCCGCCTCAGAGTATTGACCTAAAAGGGAAGGAGAGGCTCCTGGGGAAACCAATGGATCCGGAGGGTCCAAGACTTCGCGGTCCAAAACAGTAGGTAAAGTTATAGCTAAAATGATACCGATTGATAATGCAACTAAAACTACCACAACCACAGCCACAATTGTCAGTTGCCTCCTCTTCTTTCTGCAAATATAGAAAATTCTTTGATGCACTCTTTAAGTAATGAAAGTCTCCTGTGGATCATGGGAACCACAATGTGCATTTTACAAATTTATAAGCTCTCGAGTCAGTAATAATTATAAAATAATCTGTGTATAACAGATGAGAATAGGTAGAAGTAAAACTAACATACTTATTTTGCCAATTCACTTCTTCTAGAATGGTATGCTCTTTGTAGCTTCCATAAAAGGGATTTTCCCTTTTTTCTGTAAGTCTTGTTTTCTCGGAAAACATTATTTCCCCCTTCAATTTTATGAGCAATACACAAGGAAATGGTAACTCTCGTCAATATTTCTCAGATTCTCACAACTACAGAGAAAAATCGCGAAAACTTTCTAACACCCTTTTTCAGCCAAAAGAAACTTCACTGAATATGGACAAATGCAAATGAAAATGCTCTCGTAAAGAAACGAATCAATGATTATTTCAAGCCGAGTATGTATTGGGAGAGATTGTTGAAGTACTTGAAGTAGTCACAAGATTTTTTAAGTACAGCATATCATATCATTCAATAAAAATAACAGGTAAAAATATATTCATAGATAATGATGCTCCTTTTCCCCTAAGCAAATACTTAAATACAGTGGGGCATATGAGTCATTTACAAGAAACATATATTTATAAGCTTTGTTCGAGACACCTTTATGTACAGCCCCCATCATGGGACTTCCTTATCAACGGCCACTCAAGTACTCGGAATAACAAACTATCTTTGAGATAAGACCATGAGAATTTTAGGTAGCTGAAATAACATACATATAGCGTAAATAACTAACGTCATACCGAACCAAAACTCTCGTGATACTAAGAATGAAAACTCCCTTTGCATTTTTTGGAGTTGCAGCAATCCTATAGCGCGTGAAAAACTTTTAGGTTATGTATTATTTACAATGTGCCATGTAATTGTTATTAGTTTTTATTTTACAGAGGAGCCCGTGATTACCTTTAAGGGTAAGAGTTTATGAATCCATTGCTTTACATCTACTGACAACCCCGTATCCCGTACTCGTTTCGTCATGTAAAATCTTTTTACACTTAAAAACACGTAATCTGCAATCGCTGAATTGATAGCACAAGGTGAGCAAAGCCATGCAATGGTTGGAATAGAAAAGGAAACAATTAGCAAATTATTATCAGTCGAATACATAATCAATTTAATGCATCGGTAAAGTACTGAAACAGCAGCACCGAAAGTTTGTCAAAGAGTAGTTTAAAATTTCTCGCCAAATGTTTACCTGGGGACATACCGCAGTACTGTTTGATGGAGCATGTCTCTTTAGAAGGTATTCCCACGTTTTTCAAAAAATTCGAGACATAACATTTTGACAAATTTCAAAATGGCACCTGCAGATTTTGGCCTAGGAAATCCATTACTTCCACGGCTGTTGCATCAATGGAACTAAATTTCTCATTAAGTAACATACGTAGAACTTTACCAATCCCACCTCTCTTACGACCATTCTCAGTTGTTTCGATAAAAATGTCGACAAACGTTTTTTGTAATGCCGGGAACAACGGAAAACACAGAAGATGGATGTATATTGTGGCGGAGCACTGTCTCCACTTCCACTACAGCACATTAGATGTTGTTTTCAAGTTTTTCAAAAAATTCAAAATAATCGAAATTTTGAAAAAATTTAAAGTAGCACCCCCCATTGACGTTGTATAGGAAATCATCCATCCCATGGTGCCACATTTAGGACTAAACGAAGTTTTTGAAGAGCCAAGCCTCGTCCCATAACCATTATGGGTTACTTTTTCCCAAATGTGAATGCGAAAAACGTTTTCATCTGGGAATATATAACAGTGCTGATGAGTTTGTAGT